>VMDO01013721.1:17333-57258 GCA_007922755.1 Pedetes capensis | reverse complement strand
TTTTACTTTTTGAGACAGGGTCTCGCTAAGTTATGCAGACTTCCTCTGGTCTCTAACTTGCGATCCTCCTGGCTCCGTCTCCTAAGCCGCTGGGCTTACAGGTGTGCGCCTACAGGTGTGCGCCACCGCGCCCGGCTATATATGGTTTCTAAGAGGTGCGCTTTTTCTTCACACGGCCTTCATTGCTGGTGAGAGGGGAAGCACGCATCTAGGATTTGCAGCCAAAAGAATCCACTTCAGCCTTGGAGGAAGGACAGGGAGTCATGGGCAATAAGCAAAGCACCCAGTGTGCCCCCCACCCACGACCGTCTCTGGAAAAAATAGAAAGCATATTAAGAACAGGAAGAAGCCATTTAGCTTAGCTTTCCCGTCTTCGCAGGATTGACTTTAATCACTTCTTTCAGCTCTCTCACCATCCCCGCCACTTCCTGCCTTCTCCTTGAATCCATCTAGGTGTCTCTCTGGGCCTGAGCTGTTCTCACTCTGCCTCCATTGCCCTGCCTCCGATAAGCTATTCCATATGCTTGGGGCCCTTTGTTCTCACAGTGCTAGGTTTTACAACTTCCCATTGACTCGGAGTTCCTGACTTTTTCAATGGGCTCTTCAGGGATTTGCACCTCCTGCTAATACACAAATTATTTTCTCAGTTGCCTCACGTCCGTTGCTAATTTTTAAAACATTTTATAAGGGCTTCTCCCACATAAGGACCAGCCAGAGGAATGCGGGAAGGAACCTATGCAGAATCTCCCTTCTCCTGGCCACTTCTCAGCTCCCATCTGTGCAGCCTGCTGGGAAGGAACAAATCCCAAGACATTTGTCATAAACAGTCAAAGGAACATAGGTGAAAATGTGTAGGGCCCATCCGTAGCCTTGTTCTCCCAGGAGACAGGCCAGGTGTGTCTTTTGGAAGTGCAGAAAAATCAGAGGAAACCACGTGATTCACGAAGTGGGCCCTGGAAGCTTCAAGTGGTAGGAGTGAGAATGGAGTTAAGGCAGCTTCCTTTGCCTCCCCATTAGAACAGGGAATAGTGGCTTGAGGCTGCTCCTCACCATTTGTCTGAAGTTAGTGCCTTATATAACCTCAGGCTTTCTTTTTGAAGCAACCTGTGCTAAAAATATAGAGAGCTTAATAGTTACATTCAGATCTATGCCAGACTAATGTACCTAGGAAATAGCCTGGGATAAAGCAGTGGTTTTATTGCTATGTATTAGAATGACCTGGGGAGCTTATAAAACCCACTCGTACCCAGACCCTACCTCCAGGGACTCTGCTGTCATTGGCTTGGGATGGAGCCTGGGCATTGGAAGCTTTTACAGCTCCCCAGGTGATTCTAATATGCAGCCAAGGTTAAGAACCACTGGTGTCATGGAAAGAACATGACCTTGGGGGTTAGTCAGAACTAGGTTCAAATCCTGACTCTCCCCCTTAATAACAGTGGAATCTCTTGAGCCTCAGTTTCCTTATGCATAAACTAGAGATAACAATACTACCTCTATTGGAGGGAATGAGCTAATGTATATAAAACACTTAACACCTGGCAAGCAAATCTCTCCAACACACACACACACACACACACGTTATCTTTTATAAGTTCTGGTTCTTGTTTTTGGTTTCAGTTTTGCGTTGTTTTGTAGTGCCTGGGAAGGAACCCAGGTCCTTGCACATTCTCGGCAAGCGCTTTACCACAGAGCTACACACCCAGCCCTTCTATTTCTTAAACCATTAAGCGCCATCAGTTTATTAAAATGATCCTTATTAGCTGGGCATGGTGGCGCACGCCTGTAATCCCAGCGGGCTTGGGAGGCAGAGCCAGGAGGATTGCAAGTTCGAGACCAAAGGAAGTCTGCGTAACTTAGCGAGACCTGATCAGAAAGTAAGGAAAAAATAAAAGGGCTGGGGGTGCAGCTCAGTGGTCCAGCACTTGCAAAGCATGCAGGCCCGAGGCCCCGGGATCAACCCCCAGTACCACACACACACACACAAAAATCCTTATTTAAATTTTTGTCCAGATCACAATATATCCGATGGCACAAAAGCTCATGAGGAAGAACATTTAACTCAAAGTTCAACATTTAGATTTGGGCTTTGTGGCCTAGAAGAGGTTGATAACATTTGACTTTAGCTTCCAGAACTTAGAAAGTGAGACACACAGACAAAGTGATTTGCATAATTTATAAATGTACAGTTGTACAAAGATCAGATGAGGGAGATAGGGTTTGACAGTAGTTCTTATAAAAAAAAAAGCTTTCGGAGTTTGAGCTGGCCACAAGTGAAATAAGGGTGCCAGCACCACATGACTGCTAAAACAGCCAATTCATTCTAATAACATTCCGAGGAAGGAGAGAAGAAGCCCACGATGGCCCTGTGCTGGCTGGGGTAGTCCCAAGCAGAGGTCGGCATCCACCCCTGGGCATCTGTCAGAGAGACTCTGAGGAATCCAGAGTTGAGTCATGGTGAAGAAGAGTGGAAAGTGTGTTACATGGAGAACTGTGGAAGGAATCAGGATCTTGGAGAGCCTGCATTCTATTCGGACTGGGGTTTAACTCAGTTGGTAGAGCACTGTGCTGCAGTCACTGGAGTCCCGAGTTCAATTCCCAGAACCACAAAAATGGGAGAAGGACCTGGCAATCCACTCCCGAGGCAATCCCGAAACAGTCAGCCATTGAAAACCCTATGAGGGTCGCCATGAGTCGGATACCGACTCGACGGCACCTAACAACAACAACCATTCTATTCACTGTCATCAAAGCTTCACCCAGGAGAAGGAAGTAGCTGCTGTCTGTGTCACACCAGGGAGCAGGACTAAGGCCAGTGGGAAGCAGTTATGAGTAAGTATGTTTCAGCTCAACATTGGGCACCAGGTCCAAGGATATCACTTTTATTTATTTTTCAAAATTGATAGAGAGAGAGTCTCTCTATGTTTTCCAGGCTGGCCGTGAACTCCTGGTTTTAAGCAGTGCTCCTGCATCGGGCTCCTGGGTAGCTGAGACTACAGGTGTGTGCCACTATACTTGGCAAGGAGGTCACTTTGACAGTTGGAATAAACTGTGATTCTGGAAGGATCTTACTCTTTTAGACTCCTTGTTCATATGAACACCCCACGACCTAGTGAAGGCTCTGTCACTGATCAATTATGTGACCCTAGACCAGTCACTCCTTCTCTCTAGACTTCAGCAAAATGATATTGGGCTAATTCACATCATAGAAGCCTGATAGCTCATTCAGCAAGTACTTGTTGTTGTTGTTAGGTGCCATCGAGTCGGTATCCGACTCATAGCGACCCTCATGGGGTTTTCAATGGCTGACTGTTTCCGGATTGCCTTGGGAGTGGATTGCCAGGTCCTTCTCCCATTTTGTGGTGCTGGGAATTGAACTCGGGACCTCAGAGACTGCAGCGCAGTGCTCTACCAACTGAGCTAAATCCCAGCCCCAGGAAATACTTACCAAGCATTTATTTGGAGCTAGTCATCATACCCCCCCAAGTGTTTGTCAGCTTGTCGTGCTGTGGGGGCTTCGTGTTGCTGTGATCCTGAAAGCTATGCCACTAGTATTTTAGATACCAGGAGCATCACCCATGGTGGACAGGATTCAGCTGAGCTTCTAGTCTAAGACAGACTAGGGAGAAGGACCTGGCAGTCCACTCCCAAAACAATTAGTCATTGAAAGCACTATGAATAGCAGAGAAACACTGACAAAAAATAGTGGAAGGCATTCAAGAAACAACTAGGGAAGAGATGTCTCCTCAAAGTAGAGTGACTTTAATGACGGAAATGGAATAATGCCTTTGGGACCACCAGTTGCTGATGTGGCATAACTCAAAATGAGAAGAAACATAGTGGCTGCAACAGTGGCTCAAACATAAAAAGATCGTGTGCATGGCTTAGTGTTGGGGAGTGTTTCATTCTGTTGTACATAGGGTCACTATGAGTCAGATCCAACTCGATGGCACCTGACAGCAACAGTTGTCATACTAGTTAGACGTGTGCTCAGATGTTTCTGCTAGCTAGGACATTTCAGTGCTTTTTCACAGCACTTTCTGTCAGGTGACCTTTTAGCACACATTCAGAGCAGCATCCTCAGATCTTTGGACTCTAAGCCCAGGTGTTGAGACTGAACTGAATGAAGATGCAAAGGCTTCTTACACCACAAAAATAGGAGACTGAGGAACCTTGCTTGTATGATTTGATGAGACTGAGTGGGAATTAAATCCAGATCTACCCCTGTAGAAGATAAATGCCCCTAGCCACGTGCAGTGGAGTGTGCCTGTAATTGCAGAGACTTGGGAAGCGGGAGGATTGCAAGTTGGAGACCAGAGGCAGTCTGTGTAACTTAGCAAGACCCTCTCTCTAAAAAGTAAAAAATGGGCTGGGTGTGGAGCTCAGTGGTCCAGCACTTGCAAAGCATATGAGCGCGAGGCCCTGGGTTCAACTCCCAGTAACCCCCCCCCAAAAAAAAAAGATAAATACTCCTTACAAGAGGGCTTTTTCAGAAATTTCTCTCTAAGCAGCTTTTCTATATGAGATCCATGGATCAAAAGCATTTTCCACACATGCGCATGGGTCCATATGGAGGTGCACAGCCAACTTCAGGACCCTCTAATTCAGTGCCAAATTTATCCAGCCCTGGCAAAGTTCAGTCCAAGGTGTTTGCCATCTGCAGGAGGGGTCAGGTTAGGCTAGGCTTTTTGGTGAATTGCCAAGTGCTTTGGGCGTGAAGTACTTTCTGGAACCATCAAGCTTGAGAGGCCCTGACAGAAAGGCAAACCGGAAGTTGGCCTGCATTTTCCTCTTTAGTCCAGAGTTGACAGAGGGAGAGTCCAGCCCAGAGGGAGCCACAGGTCAGCTTGGGGTAGGAGAGACTTAACCCACCTTGCCTCTGATTTCCCAGGACCTCTGGCACATTCTCACTGCTACCTCTGGGCTCTCAGGATGAACAGATGGCCAGCCTGTGGTTTAGGTTCCTCCTTGTAGCTTAGAGAATCCTTGGGTGACTTCTGGGGCTGTGCTCATTTGCCTCAGTAAACCTGCTGGCTCCAGCAAGCCGCTTCTGGGCACCCATCCTTCCTTAGCACCTCTTACCCTGAAGCTCCTGGTTCTGATCATGCTGTGTCTTGCGATTCCCTGAACTTGGTCTGGCGGGGTTTGGGGCTTTCTGCTCTCCTTCTTAACTTCAGATTCAGTGTGTAGCTTCAGGCCTGAATAAATGATGTCTGCACACGACACCTAACAAGAACAACAAAAGCCCTTGACAGAAAGCCTGGAATGTAGGCTGCCTGTGCTATGACGAACACACACCTGGACTGGGAGGCTGGGGACCTGAGTCTTCCCTTCAGTTCAAGTATTAATTGGCAGGAAAATACTAACCAAATCAGTTCCCCTCTCTGGGCCTCCCTTTCCCCTCCCTAAAGTTAGGGTTCTGGCCTGGCTAATACTCTGATTTTCTTTTCTTTTCTTTCTTTTTTTTTTTTTTTTTTTTTGTGGTACTGAGAGTTGGACCCAGGGCCTTGCACTTGCATGCTCTGCAAGTGCTGGACCACTGAGCTGCACCCTCAGACTGTTTTTTTACTTTTTGAGACAGGGTCTCGCTAAGTTACACAGACTGCTTCTGGTCTCGAATTTACAATCCTCCTGCCCCCGCCTCCCAAGCCACTGGGATTATAGGCGTGCACCACCATGCCCGGCAGATTTTCTGTTTTATTCTCTCTTCCTTTTTCTACCTTTACATCTTTACTTTCTCTTGAACACCCATTTACCTTTTGTCTTCCATTTGATTTTCTTGCTTTTTCTCAACTCTCCCTTGCTGAGTCTCCCTAAGCGTTTTGGTGAAGCAGTGTCTCTCTTCCCTCTCTTTCTTCTTCAGTCACCTTCTGTCTTACTTTTCTCTCTGAGCTGTCTTCCTTTCTGTACCCCTCTTCCCACTCTCTTTTATTTCCTCCCTCTCAGGTAAATAACCACCAGAAGGCATGAAGCGTATTTGTTGAATCAACTGTTATGGTCCACTTTAAAATGAGCTGCTGTGGGTTTCTTGCAGGTGAAAACAGTCCTAACACCTTCCCCTTCCTTCAGCAGCAGTCACTGTCAACAGAAGTTGCTTTTGATAATTGCATATGACCTTAGACTCAGCATTTGGTTTGTGGGTCAACGGCCACTGTGGAGGAGAGGTTCCCTGCCCTTGGCTGTGGCATCTGACCCACTTGGTGAGCTCAGGCTGTGAGCAGGGCATTGCTAAAGATAGTTGGCCTGGACAGGGGCACCTTCTGCATAGCTTGGGACCTGATGAGTCTGTGAGAGGAGAAGGGAGTGCCTTGCTCGCTATATATAAAGCACTGACCTTAGCCACATTTTGGCCTATAGTTTTTTTCTAAGACAGAAGTTCTTGTGTAACACTTCAGGCATCAGACCTCCCTGAGACCAGGTGGGAAAGATATTTGGGCGTGGTAAAATCCCCAAATTTGGGATTTTTTTTTTAAAACCAGTAATGTTGTTGTTGTTAGGTGTCCTTGAGTCGGATCTGGCTCATAGCAACCCTATGTACAAAAGAATGAAACCCTACCCAACACTGTGCCATGCACACAATCTTTTTATGTTTGAGCCCATTCTTGCTGCCACTATGTTTCTTCTCATTTTTGAGTTGTGCCATATCAGCAAAAGGAAGTCCCAGGGGCTTAACTCCATTTCCGTCATTAGGGTCGACTCTACTTTGAGGAGGCAACTCTTCCCCAACTGTTTCTTGAATGCCTTCCAGCCCGGGGGGCTCATTTTATAGCACTGTATTTGGCCATGCTTCTTTGCTATCCATAGGGTTTTCAATGGCTAATTGTTTCAGGAGTGGGCTGCTGGGTCCTTCTCCCTAGACCTTCTTAGTCTGGAAGCTCAGCCGAAACCTGTCCACCATGGATGGCCCTGCTGGTATCTGAAATACCAGTGGCATAGCTTTCAGCATCACAGCAACAAGCAAGCCCCCACAGCATGATAAGATGACAGATATGTGAGGGAAACCAAGAATTGTCTAAGCTACAAGGAGGAACCTAAACCACAGGCTGGATATCTGTTCATCCTGAGAACCCAGAGGTAGCATTAACTTAACTGATTAGACTTTGAGCAATGAACATATCCCAGGGTAAGAAGCAGTGTAAGGGCAGACAGCAAGGACCTCAAAAAATGCTGAGTGTCCCCATGATTGGAGCCCTGCTTTTCTCATGGAGGGTCCAATAGTCAACTTATTCCTAGCTGGTTGAAACTATTCCAATTCTATATTTAGTGGAGTGAGAATGAATGAAGCTTGATTCCCTCTCCTTGAGTTTCAATATACTTATACCAATGCCTCTATCTGTCCTACTCCCAAGTCTGAAATTTGCTCTACTCTCTGAAGGTTCGGAAAACTGAGTATTCTTTCCTTCTACTGCAAAGGAAATCATAGACAATTTAGCATTTCAAATTCTTTTTTGCTCAATAATGCTCACTGACTCTTTTCTATTCTAGTATCTGCCACATTTACAAATGTCACCTGAGCTCCTCAATCAGATGACCTAAGATGACAGTCAGCAGATGAGTCTGCCAAGGAGAGTGGAAGGAATTTAAATTTCCCACTGTGGCAGGCGTTTGTGTTCTACAAATGTGTTCACGAAGCAAACAGAAAGTTCATCGAATGATGTAGTTAAGATCTGTGCATTTCCAGTGCGTAAATTTTGCCCCAAAGGTGGAACAATAAAAACATTTCACTCTAGTTAATGATATGTGTTGGGCCCCACAGTCAGGCACAAACTCTATGTGGGGCGCGCACCTCCCAGTCCGGCCTGGAGGTTTGGACGGGTGGCACCACCGCGCACACAGATACTAAACACAGTTCACTTGGGACACTCAGGTGAGGGGCGCAGACTCCTGTGGCCCTTGGGACCCCGGAGGAGATGGGAGAAAGGAAGAGCCTCAGGTGCTTTTGCCTTCCAGGGGCAAACACCTGTGTTGGTGGTTTCGGTGGTCACAAGGAGACAGCTATTGCTTCATCGGTGATCAGATGGAGAGCAGGTTCTTTCCTTATTGATGATTGCAATGGGAGAGAGTTCTTTCCTCACTCAAGGTCCGGGGCAGAGGAGCAGAAGAGGTGTTTCCTCATTGATGGTCCGGGTAGGAACAGGGAAGAAGGTGAAAAAGGGCCTAAAAGGATCGAGCGGCTGCAGCAGCGCAACTCTTTATATAGCTTGCCCACGGAATGGCCTGAGCCAATCAGCTTTCAGTCCAATTGTCCAAGAAGGGTTTTGTACAAATGTGCAACCAAGTTATTTTCATTTTCCTAGATTTCTAATTTACAAACCAGGTATCCAAAAGCTGTTTTCCCAGTTTGGGAGTTTTTGCCAATTTCCTCTCAATTATTCCCTACAGATATGAATTTTAAAGTGTTTGAGAGTGAAGTCTATTCACGTCTGCAGCTTACTTTGAAATGAATCAAAAAATGAGATGGATCATTGGCTGGATTGAAGGATGGGTAAATGGGCAACATGGGATAGTAAGCAAATATCGTAGAATAGTAACTGAAAAAAGTTATCCCTGGGTGGGTCAAACATGTAAGAAGATGTTCAGTCCTGATCAGCCCTTGCCCAGCTGGCCCAGCCCTACTTTACTTCCCAGTGTCGGCATTTGTGAAAGCGAGGGGTCCAGAAGATGGATATACATTGAAAGACTCTTGAGCAGGATCAGGTGTGCCTTCTAACCCAATCACCAAAGGTCAACCCCAGACACACTGGAGGTCGAGCTTCTCTGGGCCCCGCTCCCTGCCACCTATCTGCCTGACTTCAGTACAAGATCAAGAGTAAAAGAAACAAATGAACAAGGCTTTTTTTTTTTTTTTGGCAGTACTTGGGGATTGAACCCAAGGCCTTGCACATATTTTGCAAGTGCTCTACCACTGGGCTGCACCCCCAGCCCACTTTTGCTTTTTATCATGAGTCAGGGTCTAAGTTACTCAGGCTGCCTCTGGCTTTGAACTCACGATCCTCCTTCCTCCACCTGCTGAGTCACTGGGATGATAGACATGTGCCACCACACCTGGTAGGATGTATAGATTTGATTACTAGTGTCACCTTGTGCCTAACATTGTATGACAAAGTGACAGAAGCTACTGCATGTGGGCTAGCTGTACTAAATGGAACTGGATAACTACCTCCATCCAGGAAAATTCAATAAAGTTCCATGTTGTTGTTGTTAGGTGCTGTCGAGTTGGTATCCGACTCATAGCAACCCTCATAGGGTTTTCAATGGCTGACTGTTTCGGGATTGCCTTGGGAGTGGGTTGCCAGGCCCTTCTCCCATTTTTGCGGTGCTGGGAATTGAACTCAGGACCTCAGAGACTGCAGCACAGCGCTCTACCAACTGAGCTAAATCCCAGCCCAAAGTTCCGTAGAGGTACTTATATTTATACAGGACCTCAGAGAAGAAAAGGTTTTCAGTCACTGGACATGAAGATAGGCAGAGAAGCAGGGGAGGCTGGCTCATTCTAGACAGAACAAGAACATGGGCGTAGGGTGGAGGGCAATAAGGTTTAGCAGGTGCTCAGCATGGAAGGGAGTTTGTTGCAGTTGGAAGGGTAAGAAATAAGTCTGAAAGAGTAGGTATGGGCCAGATCATAAAGTGGCTTCAGTACTCTGCTAGGCATTTAGAGTTTAGCCTGTAGATATAATCAAAAGGGAATCACTGAAGAGTTTTTAAAATGGGTACAACACAATGAGCTGAGTTTCTGGAAGGTTACTCTGTCATCAGTGTAGAGAATAGATTTCCAGACTAGGGGAGAGTGGAGGCAGGGAGATCAATTAGGAGCCGCTGGTAACCTTTGTTGTTGTTGTTAGGTGAGAGATAGTGGAGATATGCATCAGGGAAGGAATAGTAGGCAGGAAGAGAAGTGAAATTGACGCCAGAAACAAGGACCCCACCTTCTATACCTAGACAGTAGATTGCAAGCAGATCAAGTACTTAGGCAAGGTGAAAATCTTTTATAGTGTGTCTGAGTATTTTATTACCTAGAGTACTAGGCCAGAAGACAATTCATTATTTTAAGCCTTTGTTGGGCTTATGACCTCTAGGGAAACATTCAATGCAGAATATGTAGGCTGTTGTGACAGATTAGAAATAAAGAATGAGGAGCCAGAGAATACGACGGGATTGGGGCCTTTGTGACTGAGTAGGCCTGGCCTTTTAGGAGTAGGGTGAGTGCTATCTGGGCAGGTGGAGTGTGTGAGGTGCTGGGAGACCGTCAAGTGGAGCCATATGGGAGGCAACTGGATTTATGGGCTCAGAGCCCACAACAGAAATCTGGGCTGAAGATGGTGGTCCAGGGGTAGCCAGCTTGGAGACAAAGATGAAGCCCTGGGGCAGATAAGCTCACCCAGAGACAGGGTGTGGAATGAGAAAAACAACAAACAAATAAATAAAAACAACCAAGGGCAGAGCCCTAAGGGAGATCAAATTTGAGCGGTGGGCAGAACAGGAAGGGCTTCTGAAGGATACAAAGAAGGGGAATAAGAAGTGCGGGGGGCAAGAGAGTGGTAGGAGAAAAACTAGAAAACAAGGAAGAGTTTTCATGAAGAAATAATGTGCTCCAAAGATTATATACAAATGGCCAACTAGTACATGCAAAGATATTCAACATCATTAGTCACTAGAGAAATGCAAATAAAAACCACAATGAGGTACTACTCATGCCCACTAAGATGGGTATAATTAAAAAGATGGAAATAACAAGTGTTGGCTGAGACATGGAGAAATTGGACCCCTCATACATTGCTGGAAGGAATGTAAAATGGTGTAGCCACCTTAGAAAACAGTTTGGTGGTTCCTCAATAAGATCAACAGAATTACCAAATGACTCTGCAATTCCTCCCCTAGGCATGTAACAAAGACAATTTAAACATGTTCCAACAAAAACATGTATGCAGATGTTTATAGCATCACTATTCACAACAGCCAAAAGGTGGAGGCAATCCAAATGCCCATCAACTGATGAATGAGTAAATAAAATTTATATGACTACAATGGAATATTATTTAGCCATAAAAAGGTATGAAGTACTGATGCATGTTACAACTTGGGTGAACTTTGAAAATATTATGGCTGAATCACAGAAGCCAGACACAAAAGGCCATGTGTTGCATAACTCAATTTGCATAAAGTATTCAAAATAGTGAAATCTATAGGGACAGAAAGCAGATTAGTGGTTGTCAAGGAATGAGGGCAGAGGCCAATTGGGAGTAACTACTAGGGGATGGGGTGTTTATGTAGATGAGTATGTTCTGGATTTAGATAATAGTGGTGGTTACATGAGTTGGTCAATATACTAAAAACTTTTGAATTGTATATTCTGTAAGCTTTATTTGTATAGCATGGATTATACCTTAATAAGGCTGTTACCAACACAAGGAATGATAGGTTAGTAACTGGGTGTTGTTGATTGGTTGGAGTAGAACAGATAGTCAGGAAGGGGGAAATAAGTAGATCCATTCAACAGGCAAGTCAGAGGTACTGCCTTCTAAATGGAGATGTCAATGAGAAAACAAAACAAAACCCTCTAAGCCCCTTTTCTCTGTTGTTGTTGTTGTTGTTAGGTGCTTTCGAGTCGAGTCTGACTCATGGAGACCCTCATAGGGTTTTCAATGGCTGACTGTTTCAGGATTGCCTTGGGAGTGGATTGCCAGGTCCTTCTCCCATTTTTGCGGTGCTGGGAATTGAACTCGGGACCTCAGAGACCACAGCACAGCACTCTACCAACTGAGCTAAATCCTAATCTTTTCTCTGAGGTGCTAGGAAAAGCTGCAAGGGCCCCCAGCTGCTTAGCCCAGGACTGGCGGAAGGACTGAGGAGACTGGTGTGTATTTGGAGCAGTTGAATTGGAATGGTTGGGAGGGGTAGGAGGATATGAAGTAGATGCTGCACAGTTAGGAAAATGGACTCTGGTTCAAGAGACCCAGAAAAGCACCCATCTCAAAGTCTGTTTATTGGGTCTATTGGACCTGGGTCCATTTTCACATGGGTCCACTTACAGGTTTTAACTTCTGTCATTCCACAGGCATTCAAAACAGTCCTTACCTCTTTGTAGAGCTCAGGGTAGGGCAGGTGGGAAGGGCTGAGACTTGGACTTAGTTTTCTCATTACCCATCACTGGTAGACAAAGGCATTGTTCAGTAATGGATGCCCAGTCTTCCTTTAATGCAAGCACATCTTCCTGAATGATCTGACTCTCAGCAGCAGCCAGCTCCCTTCTGTCTGTATAATCTGGACTACAGTCTCTGTGTGTGACTTTACCAAGTGCACAGCTGGAAGAGGTAGTCAATGTGCTAACTTGTGACCCCACAGCCTTTTCTGGGAGGACGGTGATGTTGTTGTTGAGGTGCCTTCGAGTAGGTATCCGACTCATAGCAACCCTATGTACAACATATGAAACACTATTGTCAGTGCTTCTCTGCCTTCTCTGCTATTCATAGTGTTTTCAATGGCTGATTTTCTTGGGGGGAGTGGGTTGCCAGGTCTTTCTCCCAAGCGTACAGCACCTGGTGTTCCCAGGCGATCTCCCATCCAAGTACTAACCAGGTTCGACCCTGCTTAGCTTCTGAGATCTGATGGGATGGGACACCACAGTGGTATGCTGTCCTCAGGGAGAGCATCTCTCTATAGGGTGCATGTCTAGTTCCTAATTACAGGGCTGAGGCAAATAGAAAAAAGAGCAGCAAACATATCCGTGGGTGCTAGAATCTGGAATGAATGGGACCAATGAGGTGAGTGCTATCATGGGTGGGGGTCTCGTTCACGAGAACCCAGAAGTCAGTCCCAGAAGAGGTGAAGGTAAGATCTGATTGGGATAAGAAACAGGAGGGACCATTTGGTAAATGAACTGGTGACAGGATGAAATGGTGGCACTCCTGGTGTGGGCCGAGTGCAGCCCTACTGGGAGTAGCAGCAGAGGGCCCAGGACTCATGCACTGGGTCCTGGCAATGTGAAGTAAGAGGTGGTGGGCGTGTGCAAAGGTTCCCAGCCAGTCAACAAGTGGTGGGCGTGCCCAAAGGTTCCCAGGCAGGCAAGAAGTGGTGGGCATGCGCAAAGCCTCCCAGCCAGGCAAGAAGTGGTGGGCGTGCCCAAAGGTTGCCAGCCAGGCAAGGCACAGAGGAAGTTAGGTGAGGACAGAGGCCCTAGGTGGATTTTGAGTCATCCTGATGAAGGAGCAGAAGGACATACTAAACCTATGGGCCTGAGGATATCCGCCACGTGGAACTAGCCAAATGAAGTTCAAAGAGGGGGAGAAATAAAGGGGTGGGGTGGGGGAGGCCATAGACACACCTATGGTGGACCCCAGGGGTGGCGTAGCATTGGCCGTCAGTGGCTTGGAGGCAGGAAGGGAGGCCGTAGGCGGGGTGAGCCAGCTGGGCAGGGAGCAGAGGAGAAGGTGAAGGGCCGAGGTCCAGGCTCTGGCTTCCTGAAGGAGCTGTCAGAGAAAATGGAGTGGGAAAAGAGACTGAGGAGGAGAGGCCTGACTGGCAGAAGGCATGAGGAGGGACAGTAGCAAAGTGTCAGTGGTGACAAAGTTGGCTAGAAGGAGTGAAAAGAGCCCTTTGTGCCGGCCCCACGGGAAAGCCTGTGGGTTTGTGGGCGAGAGAGCGGCAGGAGTCACGTGGGGAACCTGCTTGCTGTCCTCGTTCAAGGGGAGTTGAAGAAGCCTGGCTCAGTGACGCAGGGCCCCTCCTCGCTAGGCCCTGGTCCATCATTCCTGTGACCCAACCTCTTCCTCACACTGGGCTTTGATCTCTGCCTCCGTGTGCTGCTGTCTTTGCTGGTGGCCTCTACTAATGCTGGCTTCCAGAGAACCTTGCCCCATGTTTGCCCACAGCTTGCGGGAACTCTCGGATACCAGCTGCCTGCCTGGGGCTGACCCAGAGGCCACGGTGCATCTCTTTGACTTCAGGACCCTGGTGTGGTGAGCCCCCTTTCCATTGCTCTTATTTTCTTTCTCCATCTCCCTTTGCCCTGAGCTTCCTTCTTCCCTCCATCCCTGTCTTCCTTTCCTCCTTCCTAGTACAAATATTTTTTTTTTTCTTGTAGTACTGGAGCGCTGAACACAGGACCTTGCAATTCTTTGCAAGCACTCTGCCACTGAGCTGCACCCCAACCCCCCACTTAAATTTTTTTTTTTTTGCAGTACTGGGAGTTGAACCCAGGGCCTTGTGCTTGTATGCTTTACAAGTGCTGTACCACTGAGCTGCACTGCCAGCCCATTTTTTAATTTTAATTTTAATTTTTTTTTGAGACACAGTCTTGCTAAATTACGCAGACTGCCTCTTCGTCTCAAACTTGAGATCCTCCTGCCTCCGCCTCTTGAGCCACTGGGATTATAGGTGTGCGCCACTGTGCCTGGCCTAAAAATTTTTAAATTGAAGCAGAGTTCCACTAAATTATGGAGGCTGCCTGTGGCCTCAAACCTGCGATCCTCCTGCCTGCAGCTCCTGAGGCCCTGGACTTACAGGCAGGTGCCACCACACCTGGCTACAAATACTTTTTAATTTTTTTTTTTTTTGTGGTACTGGAGGTTGAACCCAGGGCCTCACGCTTGCACGCCTTCCAAGTGTTGGACCGCTGAGCAGCACCCCCAGCCCACTTTTTTCAGTTTTTGAGACAGGGTCTCGCTAAATTACGCAGATTGCCTCTAGTCTCGAACTTGTGATCCTCCTGCCTCCGCCTCCCAAGCCGCTGGGATTACAGGCGTGTGCCACTGCGACCGGCTCACTTTTTGATTTTTCTTTATTTATTGTAATTTTTTATAGTGCCAGGGATACAACACAGGGCCTTGTGCATTCTAGGCCAGTGCTGTATCACTGAGCTACAGCACCAGCCCTTGGTTTTCTTGAGACAAGTTCTCACTGTGTAGTTGAGGCTGGCCTTGAACACATGATCGTCCTGCCTCAGCCTCCCAAGTGTTGGGATTGTAGGTGTGTGCCACCACACCTAGCAGTTGTAAAATTTTCATGAAAAATAAAACTCATATGAGAAAACCACATAAAAACTATATAGGGTGTGAACAAAAAATACAGCGAATATTTAAATAAAAAACATTATTATAGTACAGATACATTACCATTAATTCCCCTCAAAATCCTGCTCCTGGCTTTGAACACAGTTATCCCATCATTCTTGCCACTGCCTGAAGTAATTCTGAAGTCCTCTTCTGTGAGTGTCTTTAGTTTTATCCTCCATCATGATGATGCTCCATGGCCCACATTGCTTCTGGCATGGCAATTTCTGTCAAACAATAACATGATGGTGTGTCCTCATTCACCTTATTCACTGGATATGGGACTGTATAACTTCTGGCTCTTGACCACGAAAGGTGAATTTTTAAAATTGATTCAGGACACTGAAGAAGCCACAACAGCACAACTGGAGACACTCATGAAAGAGGTCTTTCAGAACTGCTTCAGAAAGTGGCAAAAACGATGGGATTAGCATGTCCCAAGCCAGGGGAAGGATTTTGAGGGAAATTAATGGCAATGAGTCTTTTACTATAATAATTTTTTTCATTTAAACTTTCATGGTATTTTTCGATCATACTTTGTATGGCTCGGTGAGTTCTTACAGTATAAGAAAAATATCCTGTAACTGGCACCCAGGACATGAAATATAACTTTGCCAGCCATCCCAAAAGTCCTTCCACCTATCCTGTCCACTTATAGTCCCTCCATTCCCCAAATGTAACCCCTGGAATGTTATTTTTATATGGATGGAACAACACTCTTGTTTATTGAGCAATTACTTTCTACCCGTGCTAAGCATGATTCTTGTGTTTAATCTTTTTGAATACTTACAACAATCCTATGAATAGGTACTATTATCATCCCCATCTTAGGCAGAAATTGAACTTCAGAGAAATGTAGAAATTTGTCTAAAGTTATATGGTGTAGAAGCCAGGCCTGTAACCCCGGTGTGTGTGGTTCCCAATCCAAAATTTTCTCCTTCCACCCTACCTCAGCCTTCAGCCATACCACTGTGGTGTTTGATCCCATGAGATCTTGGAATCTAAGCAGGGTTCGGGCCTGGTTAGTACTTGGATGGGAGACCGCCTGAATACCAGGTGCTGTAGGCCTGGGAGAAGGACCCAGCAACCCACTCCCAAAAATTAATCCACCATTGAAAACCCTATGAATAGCAGAGAAACACTGACTGTAGTGTTTCATCTGTTGTACGTAGGTTTGCTATGAGTTGGACACTGACTCGATGGCACTGAACAACAACAACCCTACCCCACGATGGACCTCCCAGCTGAGCTCCATGAAAAATGTCCTGAGCAGTAGGCTGCCCACCTCCCTCCCTATAGCTTGCCTTTGTCAGGATAGTGGGTATCATAGATCTAAATCCAGTGGCCTCCCCAGCAGGGAAATGATAAAGCTGGAGTAGCCAATCATCACTGGCAGAGAGGCTTTATGGCGGTGAATCTTGCTATGTGGTCTGAACCAAGGCTTTCTTGGATTCCTTAGAGAGAGAAAGCAACTTCTCAGAGAAAGAGGGTGGGAAGGAAGGAGGGAGGGAGATAGAAAGAGGGAGAGGAAGAGAGGGAGGAAGAGAGGGAGGGAGAAAGGGAGGGAGAGAGAGATATGAAGAGATCACCAACACATTGGCAACTGTCTATACTCTGAACTCTCCCCTTGTCATCTGATGCTAACGTTCCTTCATTACCCAATGGGAAGATAAACAGTGTATGGCCACACCAGTTAAACTGTTTAATTACGTAGGCTGGGAAGAATGACATTTGTGTACATTCCCAGAAGACACGGATTAAAGAAATGACCTTTCCCTTGGTGTGAAGCTAATTTGTTGTGTATTGGAACTCTGATCGCTTCACTTGGGCCAGGCATTTGACTGTCCTGATGTTTATGTCTAAGGCTGGAGATGAGGCTGAATGAAGCTCCATCTTGGGCTGGACTGATTCCTGTTTCGGCATTTAGTAAAGCATCGCCATATGAAATGTACTTCCAAAGAAGAGTCCCTTCCCGTCGCCATTTCTGGCATTTTATGGATTTATCTGAATGTAATAAGTGCACCTGAAAACATCAAAAGAATAAGGAAAGTGATCTTTGCTACGAGTCACAGAGCAGCAGAAAAAAATGTCCACACATCGACAGTGGCTATTTGAAAGACATAGCAACATCATTTATGGGTCCGGTGCTCTTTCTATAATTACAAAACATCTGGAACCAGAAAAAAAAAAGCCACGAAACTAAATGTCAGGTGTCACATTGGGAGAGCTTTATTAATTACTAATTGGTAAACTTCATTAATTCTTCATTAATTCTTAATTAACTTCATTATAATGTTTCTCTGGAGGAGTGTTTGAGCTGTTAGTTAAAACACAAGTGTATTGCGAGTGTGCTCTTTGCTGTTATTTGGAAAGGTATCACAGGTATTTCCAAACTAGTCAAGACATTCGAAACATTTTAGAAGTGAATGTAATGTGGTAGAGTGTGCGCTTAGCCTGGGCAAGGCCCTGCTTCAAACCCTAGTACTGAAGTAAATAAGTAAATAAAACATTTATTTATTTAGGTTCTGGGCAATCTTGGCGATTTTTCCTTTTTTTTTTTTTTTTTTTTTCCTGTCCTGGGTTTTAACCCAGGGCCTCATGCTTGCATGCTTTGCAAGTGCTGGACCACTGAGCTGCACCCTCAGCCCCCCCCCTTTTTTTTTTTACTTTTTGGCACAGGGTCTCCCTAAATTATGCAGACTGCCTCTGGTCTCGAACTTGCGAACTTTCTGCCTCTGCCTCCCAAGTCGCTGGGATTACAGGCGTGCGCCACCGCGCCCAGCTGGATTTCTCCTTTCTTAAGGCAAAAAGAAAATCAATTAAAATTGGTTATGTGCAATGAGGAAAGACGTATTGACTGTGTACCCCCTTGAATTTTAAAGAAAGCATCAGCATTAGAGACCTCCCCTCACACCTCCAGTTTCAGGAAAAGAAACAATGATGATCAAATGTAATGTGTCTCTGAAGCTGCAGTGAGCTCCACCAGCTCCCACCAAATACAGGAAGGGCCAGAATTTTCAGCGTGATGGGCATGGGGCTGTGGTTTGGATTCTTTTTTTCTGGTGGGGGGCGGGGGGAAATCACCAAAGAAAGTCTATATGATGTAGTATTTAAAGAGAGAACTCTAATAGATTCCCAATGGGCCACAATAGCGCATTTCTAGTGAAATAAGAGCAGATGTTTATTTTCAAAAGGCTCTAACTCTGAACAAAATATACACTATTTGATTCACAAAAATTTCCTTAGACAACAAAATCCCTCATTGTGTAAACATGTCAGGAGCTCTTCCTCTGCTTCGAACGGGAACGCCCTTAGCTCATCTGAGGGGAATGCCATTACATTGTAATCCCCAAATCTGACACTTCCTAGGCCCTGGTTACTTGCCTTGCATGCTTCCTCCTGGTCCCTTTGCCCTGCAAGACCCCTTCCCCTTCCACCTCCCAGGACACAGTGCTGGCCTCAGGTGGCTTCTCTTCACCTGCAAAGTCCTGATGTCCCTTTGTGGACAATGACTTCAAAGCCGACCTGTTGGCCCTTTGGCCTGAGCGGAGCTCCTTGGAACAGTCTTGAAACTCTTCTTGGCACTTTCTCTTCTCCCAAGTTGGGCTGGAGAAGCACAGAGTGGGTTTGTTTTCCAGCACATTCCCGGAGGACAGCTTCTACCCTGTTCTTCTTGGTTGGCCCCGGGCAACTCAACTCCACCTTTCTCTTCTGTTGGCTCCTTGCTGCTCTGTTGCCCTTAGACTTTCCACTACAAACCAGCACCACTGGAGCCATCAATTAGGTAGTTGTAAAAACATACAAGGAAGGTGGAAATTTGGTCATGTTTTATTCAAACAGGTCTGCTCCAAGTCACAATTCCCTCCACTCTGAGGCCTGACTAGTACTTCTCAAAGTTACAGGTTTCTTAGACACGGACCTCTGCCTTAAGTGTCAGTTCCTCAGGTTACTTACCAGACAGCAGCCATGGGAGCCAAGAAGCAGGAAGCTCTTTCCCCCCTGGTTTTAGAAGCTCATTGGACCTGTAACAGCACTAGGACAATGAACAGCTATGCACACTGCTAAACCAAGCTTAGTGTGGAAATCAAACCTCAGAACATAGATCGTTAGACTCATGTGAAAGTTTGTACGCTTCGTTCCACAGGGCATGATGTGCAAGGATATGGAGGTGATTAGTCAGGTTTCTGTATTATTGTTGTTGTTAGGTGCCATCGAGTCAGTGTCCGACTCATAGTGACCCTACCTACAATAGGCGAAACACTATTGTCAGTGCTTGCCTGCTATTCATAGGGTTTTCAGTGGAGGATTGATTTTTGGGTTGCCGGGTCCTTCTCCCAAGCCGACAGCACCTAGTGTTCCCAGGTGGTCTCCCTTCCAAGTACTAACCAGGCTGGACCCTGCTTAGCTTCCGAGATCTGACGGGATCAGATGTCACAGGGCTACGACTCCAGGCAGATTTCTGTATAGTCAAGAGTTATTTCTGGAAGAAAATTCTGGAAGCAGGGGAGGAAAGAGTTTGTTATCCTTAGTCCTTTTCTACTGGAGGTCAGTCACTGTACCAATGACATCCTGAATTAGTTTTCTATCAGGATAACTGACTCCAGGGCTGCCCCTCTCTCATCTAGAGCCTTGTGCAACCATAAACCATGTAGTTCCATGTGTGAAAACTGGACATTGAATAAAGGAGACAGGAGAAGAATTGATGCTTTTGAATTATGGTGCTGGAGGTGAATATTGAATATATCATGGACTGCCAAAAAACCCAACAAATCTGTCCTAGAAGAAGCGCAACCCGAGTGCTCCTTAGAAGCAAAGATGTTTGGACATATTGTCAGAGGGACCAATCCCTGGAGAAGGACATCATGCTTGGGCGAGTAGCAAGTCAACGAGAAAAAGGAAGACCCGCTGGGCACGGTGGTGCACACCTACAATCCCAGAGGCTTGGGAGGTGGAGGCAGGAGGATTGCAAGTTTGGACCAGAGGCAGTCTGTGTAACTTAGTGAAACTCTGTCTCAAAAAGTAAAAAACAAAAAATAAGCTGGGGGTGCAGCTCAGTGGTCCAACACTTGCAAAGCATGCAAGCGTGAGGCTCTGGGTTCAACCCTCTGTATTGCAAAAAAAAAAAAAAAAAAAAAAAAAAAAAGACCTCAACTAGATGGATTGACACAGTGTCTGCAACAATGGGTTTATACATAAAAAAGATTCTGTGCATGGCACAGTGTCGGGGAGTGTTTCTTTCTGTTGTACATAGGGTCACTATGAACCAGAATTGACTCCATGGTGCCTAACAACAACAATCCAAGGAGACTGGTGAGCCTATCCACAGGTGCCAGAGAGTGAGGCTATCTAATGCGCAGGCCCTCCTGGAGTCTCATTTGGGGTCTTCAGAGGGCCTTCATAAGAGCTTCTCGTTTCATTTATTTTTGCCTCATCATCCCTCTTTCCAACTACAGGAAAGAACTGGATTGGAAGTAATATCTTGAAAGATCCTTATCCTTTATCTGCCTATGTGTCCAGACCTCCATGGGTTGCTCTATACAGGAAGGTGGATTAGGCTGAGCACTACAAATTAAGCAGCAATCCCCAACCCTGGCTGGGCACTGGAAACATTTAAGTGGGGCATTTTACAAATATTGATACCTGGGTCCCATCCCCAGAGATTCTGATCTAATTGGTCTAGGTTGCAGCTTGTGCATTGAGAGTTTGAAACGCTTCCCCAGGTGTTGATAGGATGTAGTCAAGGCCAAGAGGGAGCGTTTGTAGTTAATAAGTTTGGGCTGGGGATGAAGCTCAGTGGTAGCGCACGTGGCTACCATGCGTGAGTCCCTGCGTTCCATCCCCAGCACTGCAAGAAAATACAAAATCAAAACAAAAGGTTGTGCAAAATACTTTCAGGTTAGCACTTTCTGCACCCCCTGCCAGGAAGGTTTCAGAAGCATTGGAGGCCAGATTCATGTGGGTCACACTTACGAATGAGGCTGCTGAGATGTCCCATCCCAAAGCGTTTTACTGTTCCAGCGTTCTCGGGAAGTTCTATATTTCTGTGACTTGACATCAAGGGACGTGGTTTCTTCTATGGGACTCCTCAGGATTCCTGGGATCCAAAGTCTCACCCTAGGGAAACTGAGGCCTGTGCTGGCCCTTTGGGCCTCCCCCTTTTGACAGGTCACAAGGGGAGTAGACTTCTCCTTAGGGGCCAGGTGGTGTCCCTATCAGGAGAGCTCTGCCCTTCTGTGTGTGTTTCCTGTAGCTGCTCTAACAGATCACTATGAAGTTATTCTCTCACATATCTGGAGGCCAAAGTCCAAAGTCAATATTACTGGTGCAAAATCAAGGGGTGAGGATGGCTGTCCTTCCACTGGAAGTGCCAAGGAAACCTGCCATGCTTGTTTCTCCCAGCTTCTGGTGGAGGGCCAGCCTTTGGCGTGGGGCCACATTATTCCCATCTCTGTTTCTGTGGTCGCAATGATGTCTCCTCTTCTTCTGGCTGTGTCACACTTCCTTTATCTCCTTTTGTTGTTGTTGTTGTTGTTGTTGTTAGGTGCTGTTGAGTCGGGTCCGACTTGTATCGACCCTATTATTTACAATGGAATGAAACGCTCCTCAACACTGTGCCATGCCCCGCACTATTGTCAGTGCTCCTCTGCTATTCATCGAGTTTTCAGTGGCTGATTGTTTATTGGGAGTGGGCTGCCAGATCCTTCTCCCTAGCCTGCAGCACCTGGTGTTCCCAGGTGGTCTCCCCTCCAAGGACTAACCAGGCCCGACCCTATTTAGTTTCCCAGATCAGACAGGATCAGATGCCACTGTGGTATGGCTTATTATTTATATGGCCATTTTTTTCCAATACTGGTAGGTTGAACCCAAGGCCTCACACATGCTAAGTAAGTGCTCTACTATGGAGCCACACCCCTGGACCTTTATCTCCTTCTTATAGGAACACTTGTAATTGCATTTAGAGTCCACCAGATAATCCAGAATGATCTCCGCACCTCAAAACCCTGAGTCTCACCACATCTGCCAAGGTCCTGCCTCCATGGAAGGTAACATTCCCAGGTTTGGGGGATTAAGATGTGTGTACCTTTCTAAGAGCTGGGATTTAGCTCAGTTGGTAGAGCACTGTGCTGCAGTCTCTGAGGTCCCGAGTTCAATTCCCAGCACCGCAAAAATGGGAGAAGGGCCTGGCAATCCATTCTCAAGGCAATCCCGAAACAGTCAGCCATTGAAAGCCCTATGAAGGTCGCTGAGTCGGATACCAACTCGATGGCACCTAACAACAACAACAACCTTTCTAAGAACCTTATTTCATCCTGCTACACATGGTGAAGGAAAGAACAGTGTCATTGTGAGGAGTGAGCCAGTGCTGTCATAGGAGCATGGCCCCAAAGGGTTGGTAAAGCCTAGGGGAGGAGCCAGAGTGCAGAGATAAGTGGTGGGCTGAGGACAGAAGTGAAACTGCAGCATTGTGCCAAGGGTTGGGGGTGGGGATGCACAGGGTGAGGGAGAGGAGGCTAGGTCGGTATTGTTTCTGTGGCATGCTTCCACTGGCCTAAGAGGAGAAGCCTAAGAAGAATTGGTCTCTCAGGAGCAGGCTTGAGAAGTCTGTAATGTATAACAGATGGCAGTGACAAATCCACTTCCATCCCAAGTGGCTGGAAGGGTGCACCCCACACTTCCATCTTGCCCAGGACCTTAAGAAGGGTTGACTTTTCATGCCAGTGACAGGCCAGCTCAAATGTTCCTTTCTGCCCCATAACTGTTCCCACTGCCCACTGCTTCTAATGCTCTGATCCATGGGCCTGTTCCCTAATGGTCATGCTCGTGACTCCAACTCAGCTTGTCCAAGGTCAATTCTATTGCTGTGACGGAGGCAGGACCTTAGGGTTGAAAATTCAGGGCACCCTTGTACGGCTAACCTGCAATTATTGGAAGGTTTCTCTCTTTGTAGGAAAGATAGGATCTGTAGCAAGCATTCTGTGGGAATGGTTTACATTTTTTGACTTCACAATGCTTCCAATGACCATCATAATGTACTTGTTAGTCAAAAGCAATTTTTTTCTCTCTAGTTTTGGCTTCTTTAAAGCAATTAACATATGCTTTTAAAAGCCAAACAATAATATCCCATTTACTCCATTATGGCTCCCAAACTGCCAGAAGGACGAGATAGCACCTTTTCTTTTGGCTAAACCACAAAACTCATGGTACCATCCACGCTGAAAACCTACTTATCCAGAGCTACTTTTACATAGTCTTGCCTCTGGCCTCGTCTCTGGCTAAAATGAAGAAGAGCTAATATTTTTGGATGCCGCCATCTTACTGGGTTTGATGGGGCTTTGTAAGAGAGATAGTATCAAGGTCTCTTATTTTGACGCCATTTGCTATCTGTCCAGCTGGCAGCTCACTCACAGGTTTACCCAACCAGCCCATTTGCCCAGACAGAGCAGGAGGAAAGCAAATGCCCACTTTGGGAAGGACAAGTGCAGTGCACAGGAGTTTGGAAGTTGCCTTTGCAGATGAGGAGCCTGGGCCTCCGAGAGCCTCTCTCTGGGACACCCACAGGGGTAACACAGAGGGGATGTAGCAAGTCAATGTTTGAATGCTGCACGTGCTGAGGCAGACAGGCCTAGGTCTGTAAAAGAGGGGCAGAGAATGTGAAGGGCAGAATGAGCACCAGAGGATATCAAGTTCCAGCTCACCAGTGGGTAGCCCCTCAGGTGGAAGCATCACACCAAGGTTTTGTTTGGGCCCAGCATGCTTTTATTTAAGCCTTGAATTACTTGCTAACATTTAAAATCCATATTTTTGGCTTCCAGTAAAAAGCTGGGATCTGGCCACCACACCTCCTTGTTACCCTATGATGAGCTGGAGTTGGTGCCCACTGCTCCCTTGGGATGGGCCACTGATTGTCCAATGAAGCCCAGCCATTCCCTGGCCTGGCCTCCTTCACACAGTCACTTTGCCCACTGGGCCTCACGGGAATTTGAGTTTGCAGGGTTTAGCTCAGTTGGTAGAGCGCTGCTCTGCACTCACTGAGGTGCCGAGTTCAATCCCCAGCACCACAAAAACAGGAGAAGGACCTGGCAACCTACTCTTGAAACAATCTCTAAACAGTCAGCCATGGAAAACCCTATGAACAGTAGAGAAGCACTGACATAGTGCCAGGCATGGCACAGTGCTGGGAGTGTTTTGTTCTGTTGTAAACAGGGTCTCTATGAGTCGGAACCAGATTCAGCACCCAACAACACCCTAATTCAAACCCTTTCACTGACACCCAAACCAAGCCATGTCATGGTTACCACTGATGCTGAGTTCCTGGCCCAGCATGGGCGAAAGGAGAGTGCATGAACTTGGGAGTGGAAGGCCACTGTCTAAACCAGCTCTGCCACTCAGCTTGTTGGGTGGCTATAGCCCAGTGTGAAATGTGCTTGACTAGAGCATGCTGAAGTGGGCATTGCTGCTCAGGAAGTCTGATCACCTCCCTTGCCCCCTTTCTCCATTGCACCATGCTGCTGTTCCAGATGGCTCTGAAGAACAACAGAGCTGACTTGCTGTCAGTGACATTGCCTTGGACAGCCAACAGGAGCTTTTCTTTTACAATTTTATTGAGATACATTTTTTTTTTACTTTTTTTGTGGTGCTGGGGATGGGACCCAGGTGGTCACGTATGCTAGGCAAGTGCTCTATCACTGACCTGCATCCCCGCCCAATTCACCCATTTGAAGTATGTATGTGACTCAGTGGTTTGGAGTATACAACATGGTAAAATATGTAGAACATAAAACCTGGCATTTTAACTGCTTTCAAGTACATAGTTTAGTGTCATTAATTACACAATATTGTGCAACCATCACCACTACATATTTCCAAAACTATTTTATCATCCCAAACAGAAACTCTGTAACGATTAAGCAACAAATCCCTGCTCTCCCCTCCTACCAGTCTCTGGTGACCTCTAATCTACTTTCTGTCTCTATGAATTTGCCTATTATAGATATTTCATAAAAGTGGTATCATACAGTACCTGTCCTTTGCTATCTGGCTTCTTTCACTTAGCAAAATATCCCCTAGATTCATCCATGTAGTAGCATGTATCAGTGCTTCATATTTTATGGCTGAATAATATTGCATTGAATGGATATATTGCATTTTGTTTATCCATTCATATGTCGGCTACTTGAGTTGTTTCCATTTTTCAGTTACTGTGAATAATACTGCAGTGAAGTATCTGGCTAGTCCGGCTTTCAATTCTTCTGGGTATATACCTAAGAATGGAATTGCTCGGTCATATGATACCTCTATATTTAACATTTTGAGAAACTGCCAGACTGTTTTCCTAGCAGCTATACAATTTTACATCCCCATCTACAATTTAGGAGAGTTCAATTTTTCTCCCCTTGCTCACCATCACTTTTTATTTTCTGATTTTTTTATTATAGCCATCTGAGTGGGTGGGAGGAGGACCTGGCAACCCACTCCCGAAACAATCAGCCATGGAAAACTGTATGAGTAGTGGAGGAGCACTGACATAGTGCCAGTCACTATGTGTTGGACCCAATTCAACAGCATCTAACAATAAAAGCATCTGAGTTGGTTTGAAGTGGTTTCTCACTCTGGTTTTCATTGTGGTTTTGATTTACATTTCTCTAATGGCTAATGGTAGTATAGAATGCTTTTCATATGATTAATGGACATTTATCTGTGTTATATATGTTTGTTTGTTTTGAGATAGGCTCTTGCTGTATAACCCAGACTCACCTCAAACCTGTGATCTTCCTCCCTCAGCCTCCATTTTCTTTTTTTGTGGTGATGGAGATCCAACTCAGGTCCTCATGCATTGTAGGCAATCACTCAACCACTGAGCTACATGCCTAACACCTTTGTTCATTTTTAGTTAATTTTTTAAAATAATGGGCTGTAAGAATTCTTTATATATTTCCAGACCTAAGTCTCTTATTAACCATATGATTTAAAAAAATATTTTCCCACTCTGGGTCATCTTTTCATTTCTTTAATGCTATCTTTAGAAGCACAAACTCTTTATCTTTTTTTTTTTTGCTTGTGCTTTGGGTATTATACTTAAGTAACCATTGCCAAATCCAATATCAAAAAACTTTACCTCTAAGATTTTATGGTTGCAGCTCTCACATTTAAGTCTTTGATCCATTTGAGTTAATTTTTCTATAAGGTATGAGGTACGGGGTCCAATTTCCTTGTTTTGCATGTGGATATCCACTTGTCTCAGCACCACTTGTTGAAAAGACTATTGTTCCCCCCATCTTGACTCCATCGTCAAAAATTAACTGGCCATAGATATATGCATTCATTCCTGGATTCTCAGTTCTGTTCCATTGTTCTGTATTTCAATGCAATGCCAGTACCATACTGTCTTGATCCTGATTGGTGTTGCTTTGCAGTAAGTTTTGAAATGGAGAGCTGTGATCTTTCCAACTTTTCTCTTTTGACATTCTTAGAGCTATTGTGTGTCCTTTGCATTACTATATGCATTTTAGGATTATCTTGTCAAATTCTGCAAACTAAACAAAATAAAGCGGAAAAAAACCACACCAGACTTAATCAACTGACGAAGAACAAACAAACAAACAAAAACCCAAGCTGGGATTTTGATAGCGATTGTGTGGAATGTGCAGTACAATTTGGAGAGTGTCACCACTTTTACCCCCTTAGGCTTTTTCAGTAGCAGCAAGCCCAGATAACTTCCCTATCAGTGCCAGGCATCTAGGATGCTAGAATCAGATGCTATAATAGCCAGAGAAGCCAGTTCTTTGTCCATTACTTGAATTTCATATTAGTCCTCATCTGCACTGTCCCACTACAGATGCCACTGGCCACATGTGACCATTAAACACTTCAAATATTGCTAGTCTAAACTGAGATGTGCTACTCATTAAAAGATACAATTGCTTTCAAAGATTTAGTTCAAAAATTTAAGTGGAAAATACCTCATTAATAATATTAATGTTGATTACAGGTTGAAATTATATTTTAGATACCCTGGTTTATGTAAAATATGTTAAAATTACTTTCACCTGTTTTCAGTTTTACTTTAGTAAGTGGCTACTAGAACATTTAAAACACCTATCTGGTTTGTATTATATTTCTTTTGTTCATCACCGGTCTATTCTTAACATGGAGTTAAACTGAAAGCACTGTCATATGAGATTTAAGATGTCCCTGGAATTCCCTGAACAGCTGGCAAAATCTTTTGTGTTAGCTATTGATTGCTGTGTAACAAGTTACTCCCACATGTAGTTAGTATTGCAAGGCTGCATGGGTCAGGTATCCAAGTGTGGCTTTGCTGGTACCTTAGGCTTAGGATCTGTCCTTGGTGGCAATCAACTGTTGGCCAGGTCTCCATTTATTTTAGGGCTTGACTGAAGGTGGATCTGCTTCTACACTCACTCATGTGGCTCTTGGCAAGACTTAGTTCCTTGATAGCTGGTGGACAGAGACATTAGTTCTTTTGCCATGTGGAACTTTCCACAATGGAGCACGCAATATGGCAGCTGAGTGCGAGAGAGAAGGAGAGAGAGTGAAGATGGATGTCACAGTCTCTTTTTTTCTTAATTATGGAGAAATATACATAAAGAAGCCACATTTGTACTTAACCCAATCTCATCCCTTTTGCTGTGCACTCTTCATTAGAAACAAGTCACCAATTTCACTCTACATTCAAGGGGAAGGAACTACACAAGTGTGTGAATACCAAAGTAGCACTGCTAGTGATCACAGAGGCTGCCTACTGCAGCATATCTGTGCACTTTTTTTCTGCAGAGCTCTAAGCTTTCATCTGATTTTCAAAGAAGTCTCTGACCACCTCTCAGCTAAAAGAAAAACATGGTAAGAATTGATTTGGAGGGAATTAAAATGGAAGTTTTACTAAGGAAGAGATTTCCTTGCAAGATTTCAGCGCTACCCACAATATATAACCACTTGGTGTCAGCTTTAAAAAACTATAAGAAAAAGAGGTACATATAGAATAAAAACCCAGTGTGTACTTCAGTAAAATGATGAAATGATCCAAGGTCTATTTTTTCACAATTTACATCATTTTCTACCAGGCCCGTTAGATTTTCTGAGCTGCTAATGTTCTCTGTTCCTGGAATGGGTCTCTGCCTCTCAGAAAGGTCCTATAGTTTTTGGTGACTGGAGATTTGAGACATAGATATAGATTGCTCTAGTCCAAATGATTTTACAGGTTCTAGTGCCTCCTCTGGAAGAGCTCAGTTTCTTCCTATAATCTCTTAGGCAGGGTTTCCTATAGTTAAGAAACCACTAGGATCTCTGGAGAAGGTACACTGAGGCCCAGGCTAGGCCAAGACTTTGTAGCACCATCATTTAACATTGCTGGAGTTGCAGTTCAAATATAATTAGCTCCTACTGTAGGGAGTGTATTAGTTTCTCCTCACTTACACTTTCTGCCTTCCTTAACCTTTCTTCTTGGTTCTGTGAACCAAGTGTTTGAACTTCTCCTAGAACTGAGACTTCCAGAGAAGGGTCTTCACCATCCCTCAGTGGTGGGGGTGGATAAAAGGGAGTGCTCAGCCTCCTTATTCTGCCAGTAAGTGGAAGTGAAAAGCATGATATATTGGGCCAGATATGCTGTTATTCTTCACAAATGACTTTTGGAATCAGCAGTTGAATTCTATCTCCCTATAATGAAGGGCTGAGCAGAATATGAGAGGCAGGTCTCCAGATAAGTGCATTGCTAAGCTCCCAGGAGCAGAGACAGGAGGCTGTGTGTGATTTACTGAGGGAAAAAAGATGATGCCATCTGAGTAATTGTGTTTTTTCTTCTGCAAGGCTCTTGAAGTGAATCTCCATCTGTTTCTCTAAGGAAAATTCATATCTTTTAGGACTTGTAGGAAATGCCTATTCTAATAGGCTCTCCTTCAACTGCTCTAGCATCTGTCTTCCAGCCTCCAGGCAATTTAAAGATCCCACCAGCTATTTATTTGTCTGATTCTTGTCACAAGCACTGGTGACAAGTGGAACTAGAGAGAAAACCCCAGGGGCTCTGAGATGGAGAAAGATCTAGATTCTGGTCTGGCAGATGCTGTCTTTTGTGATCCTTCTCATGAACTGGAAAGCAATAGAACCCTGGAAGGAAAGCCAGGAGGCTCCAGGCTCCAGAATAATCCCAGTGTCCCTCATGTACCCTGGGGCTTTTCTTTCCCCCTGTTAGTTTAGGAAGCTTGGCTAGTTGACCTCAAGGGCCTGCCTGCTCTGCCCTGGCATGCTTTCTCTCTCTTCCTGGATGCAGTATGCAGAGATGAGAAGGAGGACAGCCAGCCTCTGGGCCCTGTCACCCTCCCATGGGATCACAGCACTGGAACTGAACTTTGGGCACCTTCCCACTCTGCTCCTCACCCCCCCATCCAAAGCAGCCACTTTGATCAACAGTAGGAAATCTGTGGGAGGGGTTCAGGCTAGAATCAATCCTCCCAGAGAGCCCAAACAGGGCCAGCCAATTTATTTCCCCTTGAAAATCAGCACCTAAGAGTCAGTCTGCCCTGAATCATTGAACTCATCTTTTTTCCAGTCTCTCTCCCAAATCTCAGTTGTCATAAGAATGTTGAGTGGGTTTGGAATTATTACAAATGAAAAATGCCAGATGATTTTTGGAGAAGAAACCCTAAGCTCTGCAGCTTCCGCAGGACTCTCAGGGAGGAAGAACATTGAAGGCCCTTGAAGCCGCTCCTGGCTGGCTGCCTGCTGGGCAGCCCATGATTTTGCCAGCTCCAGTTCCCGGGAACGACCCGTCCCAAATGGCACCTCTGCGAAACTCTGCAACAAGAGAAGGTAGGCTTAACTGCTCTGGCAATTCTTTTAGAACTGAAGCCCCAAAGCCCTTGGGACCCTCACAGCCTTTTGGGCCAAGCCACGCCTATTTGCTAGCTCCTATCTCACTGGGGCACAAGGACTTCTGGGAGGGCCTGGGCCAGGTCATTGGAGGCTGATGACACGCTAGGCTTCAGAGTGCACAGAAGGCCCACAGGTGTTTCCTCAGACATCAGGAGTGAGGTGTGCAGCTCACAGCCGAGCTGGGGAAGCCCATGAGCAACAGGAGCCCGAAGGCCAGGAGAAAGGAGGCTGCTGTAGGGGAGCCACAGGCTCTGGCCTGGAGCGGGTGGACTTCCGGCTCACTGCTGGAGGGTGGCCCTCTGTAAAGGAAGCTCTCTTCAGAATTAACAGGATGGAGAGGCCTGGCAAGCTCTTGGAGAGCCTGTGGATCTCACAGCACAGGCTTTAGCTCTTCCAGTCAGCTCTTGGGAGGCCTCAGCTTTCCTCCCAGTTTGGCTTCCTGCTGGGCCCTCCTCACTCTGCACCTAAAGGCCTTCTCAGCTGTAACTGATACTCATCCGGAAGTTGGTGGTGGCTTTGCAATGAGCATGAGCACTCTCAAAAACATGGATTGTGACTAACAGTTTACTATTGACTTCACTTAGGTTTGACTGTCTCCTGGGGGTGACTGTCATGGACAGCCATTCCATTAGCCTTCCGTCCTGCCACAGCCAAGGGAAAGAGCAAGAGTGAATAATAAGAAAGCTGTTAGAAGGTATTGGAGATAGAGGCTCAAGCCTCAAATACAAAACGTGGTGGCACTAGATTCCTACCACCTTGTTAGGCAGAATCAGATCACTGACCAGGCTCTAAAGAGACCATTTCAGAAGTAAGATTTTGCAGTGGTCAGGTAGGCTCTTGGCCTTGGTCATTTTGGAGTTTTCTGAATATTAATTCCCTCAAAAAGGAACATTCATTCTCAGCACCAAATGAAATCCAAGTGCTCAGTTCTCAGTGTCCATCTTGGCATCTTCTTCCTGAAGGGGATCGCCCATCCTTAAGTGGGAAATGCTTAGGAAGGCAAGGAGGGGGAGGTTTGGTGGTATTAAGCCTCTTCCTGTGTAAGTGCGAGAGAATCCTATGAAATGAAGGCTGTTATCCACTGGAGGCTGAGGAGAATCCTAGTCCCAATAGGGAGGCTCCTGAGCATGTCGGGTAGCCTGGGCAGTTACAAAGGCACCAGAAAGCCAAGGACTTACCAGTCTGCTCAGGCAAGCCATGGCATTTCCCATACCTTGCTCTCCTCACATCTAAAATGGTATACTTATTTTCTCAAAAAATTCTAAGGCAGCAGGGCGTGGTGGTACATGCCTTTAATACCAGTGATTCAGGTTGGCAGAGGCAGGAGGATTGCAAGTTCGAGGCCAGAGGCAGCCTCCGTAACTTAGTGAGACCCTGACTTAAAATAAAAAGTAAAAAAATAGGCTGGGGGTGTAGCCCGTTGGTAAAACACTTGCCTAGCATGTGCAAAGCCCTGGGTTCACCCCCTCCCAGTACTGCAAAAACAAAACAAACAAAAGAAACCCCACAAAATCATCCCCCCCAAAAAAGAAAACAAAAACACTCATGTTTGGGAATCGTGCTGGGGAACCACAGATTTCATATTATCAGGTGCCACAGGATGAAATGAATATCTGAAGTCACAGGAAATGAGACCATCAGCTTTAGAAATAACCTTTTTTTGTGGTGCCGGGGATGGAACCCAGGGCCTCATGCATGCTAGGCAAGCACTCTGCCACTGAGCCAAAGAAATAATCATTTTGGCAATAAATTTGAGACAGGTTCTAATTAATTAGAAGCCCCAAACTGTGTTTCAAATATTCACAAGATTAGAAACGATAACCATAAACTGGGCACAGTGGTGCACGCCTGTAATCCCATTTCCACCCTTTCCCCCCAGACCCCTGAATTCTTGCTATATGAGAAACACTGTCATATGTTGGACATTGATTCATAGCCTAAACCTCCTCAAGGGGAACCTTGCCTCACTCCTGAAAGATATTGCCTCCCAGTTGGTATCAATAACTTAGTTATCAAAAAGTCATTCCTCTGATCACTGATCTGTCAAGTCAGTTGATTCACAATGGTGGAAAATACAAGGAAGTCCATGAATATAGTCCTAATGCAGCACTCTAACTGTAGTGAAGTGAGTTTTTAAAATCATGAGTTATATTGTATAGACTACTGTTATAGTGGGTAAGATTTTGCAAGATAAGAGATGCTACTTTGGGCAAAAACATTGCATGCAGTGAAGACAAATCTAGAAAACCATGAAGGGATAAACTTTCCTTTTGGTAAGATGGCAGAAAACAATATATTATTCTAAGTGAACTTGGAGTTACTAATGAATGCTACATTGATAGCAGGCCACACTTGAGGAATATGATCTAATCGTTCATGGTTACAATTGCAAAAACTGAACAGGGCAAACATGTCTGGGAACAAGGACAGAAGTTGGGCTGTTTTCAAATGGCCACAGACTATGTAAACTTCTGAATGAATTCCTTCCTTAACTCCTTATTCAGAGCAGTAAAAGCCCTAAATCATGAAAGAATTGTTATGTACTTTCTCAATATGTTCTTGTTTCATATATTTGACCTTATTGACTTATGAAAATCAGTAAGCTGTATGTGAACAGGTATAAAAAGAAAATGATATATTTATTTTGTCAAATATGTTGGACTCTAAATAACGCTCCACATTGCAATCTTTTCAGTGTAGAAGCCTCTAGAGAAAGGTTACTAGGTTTTGTTGTTGTTGCTTATTTGTTTTTGTGGTACTGGGGGGCTGAACCCAGGGTCTCGCAGATACTTTGTAAGTGCTCTGCCATTGAGCTGCACCCCCACCCCATTTTAAATCTTTTTATCTTGAGCCAGAATCTTGCTCAGTTACACGGGCTGCCTCTGGCCTCGAACACACGATCCTCCTGCCTCCACTTCCCAAGTCATCCCATTTGGATGGCACTGGGGGCTCTGTTGACATATAGCTATGACAGCTTATGATACTGCTGATCAGGAATAAAATGAGTGACTTCTACCCTGTCTGCCAGAGCTTTGGCTATTCAAGTGGATGGTCACTCCATACATATCTTTGGTGCTACATGTGTAAGAGAGTTGAGGACTGCAGCAGATCCCTGGTGAATGGTTTCATTGCTCCAGAACCTTCCCTGAAAACAAGTATGGGTAAAGAGAGAGAGAAAAAATGCAAAACACAGGATGCAACTCTATGAAAATATATAAAAGAAGAAGAAAAAGGAAAGGTAAACAAATCAGGTTATAACCCATGGCTGCATACGACTGTTATTACATGTTAAAGTTCTTGCTTTTTCTTTTCTCTCTTGTTTTTTGTTTTTTGGGTTTTTTTTTTTGGCTTTTTTGTTGTTTATTTTGTTTAAGAAGATGGAAGTGTAAGCAATACTGATTCTATAATTGCATAATGGATGTATTAACTGACTTATTGCTCTGTACCTCACTAACATGTATAGATAAAATACTAGTTAAAAAAAAAGAAAATAGATAAGGTGTTGGGGAGGCTATGGGGCAGGGCACACCTCTTCAGACTTTCCACATGGGTGAAACCTTGTTACTATCCACAGTGTGCTGTAATGGTAAAAGTAAGTGCACTCAGTCACGTGACTTGGGAAATATAAGTCATGCTTACACTTCCTCCATGATAGCATAAAAATTCACAAGCAATTTGCACTGAGATACCAGAGAAAACCACTGCATCACATTCAAGCAATCTAGGCTCTGACAGCCCCCCATTCTTTTTGTCTTACTGTACCTTTGCTCATTCAGGGTAAAGTAAAATCTGCAGCCCCTCCATTGTGGAAACACGTCCATGATTCATGCAAGAAGATGCTTTCCATTTCCAAAGAGACAGCAGTGAGTGCCCCTGTCACGTACCAAGCAAAGATTGCAACAGGACTGGAAGGATTTTCAGAGATAGCCCACATCTTCAGAGATAGCCCACATCCTCATTAGTGAATTCCATCCATCCTGTGGTCACGTTCATGAACATTGTGGCTCAGGGTCCAGGTGAGTGCGGGCAGCCTCCTGGCCTCCCCTGAGAGGCTAGGACCAAGGAGGTTACCTAACTCCACTGTGGGAGTTTGTTGCCTGATGGATCCATGTAGGTCCGTGTCTAGACTGATTACAAAAGCACCAGCAAAACAAAACAAATACCTAACATCTTACAGCAAAGGCATGAAACCAAACAGTAGGTGTGAGGAGAACACTGCCTCTGTTGTGACAGGGAGTCTTCCGGGCCTTGATGGAATTCCCGTACCCCAGGTTCTGATGTGTAAGGGCACTGTTAAAAGTCTCCAAGCAGGTCCTGACTTGAATGCATTAATTTGGAAAGGCAATGTGTTTTGTTAGATAAGGGCTTTTTTTTTTTTTTAACTGCCACTAGGATCAGAATGAGGATCAGTGTAACCAACTCTGTCTGCATGGGCACAGATTTAAGGAAGCAGCCTTTGCTGTAGCTCACCAGTGTAACTATTTGTTAATTCTGCTCTTTCAAAGTGATAAGATTACACACACACACACACACACACACACACACACACGCACGCACGCACAGTGGTTGAAAAGGTTGAGTCAATCCTGACTTTGCTCTCACCTTGCTGTGTGATCTTAAAGAAGTCTGTTAACCTCTCTGAGCCTCAGTTTCTACATCTGTAAAATAAGAGGCTTGGAGTTGATAATCTGTCTTTGTGAACTGAAGACTCCAACAAAGCAAAATAAATATAATAATTCCATTGCTAAAGGGGCTGAAAATTGGGGGTTTTCACCCAAAAAGAAAGCTGTAATTATTGTGCCTAAATTAGCTTTTAAATATGTTGTTGCAAACAGAAACTGCAGGTGACTAATGTTCCTCTGCAAACCTCTAAAGTGGCAAGCATGTCACATAACTGAACTCTTGTATTGTTTATTTGTTCATTCTTTCTACATGTGTCTATTGAGTGCCTATTGTGTACCAGGCCCTGAAGACTTAACTGTTTCTTCTGGAATCCCATGCCTCCTCTTTTACCTCCATCCCCTCCTTTCCTCCCTTTCTTCTTTGATTTTGGGTTTGTTTGTGACCTCAGGTGTTAAGGTTCAAGTTAAAGCTACTGCTCCGTTCGTGCTGTGTCATCATAATTGGTGCAGACAAGGCCCCTCCCTTTCTTTCTTTGACTCCTTCACTTATTTTTTTCTATGTCCAACCCCTACCCCAATTCCCCCCTCTGCAAAGGCAACAGTTGCAATGCTGTTAAAGATCTTTTGTTGTTGTTAGGTGCCCTGAAATCCTATTCGACTCATAGCGACCCTTACAGGGTTTTCAATGGCTAGTTGTTTCGAGATTGCCTTGGGAGTGGATTGCCAAGTCCTTCTCCCATAAAGGTCTTTTAGTGCGTTTTTATTTGTGCAAAATGTGCATTATCTTCTGTGCACGTATTTTAATTCATTCAAATGGTGAAAACGCTATACAGCCCATTCTGTGCTTTGCCTTTTTGACCCACACTATGGTAGAGTTGGGGGCTGGGATTTAGCTCAGTTGGTAGAGTGCTGCGCTGCAGTCTCTGAGGTCCTGAGTTCAATTCCTAGCACCGCAAAAATGGGAGAAGGACCTGGCAATCTACTCCCAAGGCAATCCTGAAACAGTCTGCCATTGAAAACCCTATGAGGATCGCTATGAGTCGGATACTGACTCGAGGGCACCTAACAACAACAACAACAATGGTGGGGTAGCTGGTTTTGTTTTTGTTTCTTTGTTTGGAGAGACTGGAGGTGCTGCCTGTCCTGGGCTGGAAGGGAGGGATCTGGAGCAGGCTGGTGGCCTGGTTGCCAGCCCACGTGGGAAGCCCAGGTCCCCATCGTATGGCGGCATTCTGGGTGTGCTAGGCTGCTTCAGCTGCAAGGTTTTGCACACCAGGGTGGCAAACCTCACTTTTCCCACCTCTGGTCCTTGAATAACGTCATGGCTCATGGCTCCTGAGCTTCAGAAGCAGCTTGCTCTGCCGGGTGCTGACTTAAGTGTTTATTCACAAATTCCTGCAGCAGGTGTTGGGTGTGGCTCAGGAGATGGCTCCTTTCTGATAGAGTCCAGTAGCTCTAAGACGGCCACGGCCATGGCTGGCTGTCCTGTGAGCACTGTGGCAGCACCCTGGGGGACTGGGCTGAGGTGAGGTGCCATGAGGCTCTTTTATCTGCCCTGTGAAGCCCAGGCTATCCAAAATGGCCTCCATCTCCTTGACATTGGACTGGGCAATGGGGTGCCTTCCAAAGACAGCTCCACTGGGGACAGGGTGGGGGCCCTGATGTCCCAGGCCCTTGAGCATTGTGTGCCTTGCAAAGTTTCTGGAGATATGGGAGCTGGAGTTCCCAAGAAGCAGTTGGCCATGGAGCCAATAGGTTACCTGCTCACCCCCAAAATCACACAGCGCCGTCTCCCCTCTGGAGTTGGCCAGGGTGTGGGAAGGTCTGACATCTCGGTGCATGATCTGGTGCTTTGCTTGGGACTCTTCTTGTTTTCTTTTAACACCTGGCCCAGGGAGCTGCCCCTGTGCTCTAGACCATTGCTCATCTCTGGGTCACTGTGTAAGTCCCCGCAGAGGCCCATGACGTAGGGGGAGTTGTCCTCATGTCGAACCTGCAGCTCTCCCATGGTCTGGTTCCGAATGCCAGGCTTGATGCCAGGGTGGGGCAGCTTTCTGGCCGGGAGGCTCGGACTGTGCTGGCCCCTAGCTTGAAGAGGCTATGGAAGTCCTCACCTGGGCCTGAGGGAGGAAGGCATCCAGCTGCTTCTGCTGCTCCTCGGGGAGATCAAGGCCAGCAATCCCCAGGCTTTTCGGCACCAGGGACTGCTTTCATGGAAGGCAATATTTCCTCGGAACGGGGTGGGGGCTGCTGATCTGACAGGAAGCAGAGCTCAGGGGGCAATGCAAGTGATGGGGAGCGGCTGGAAATCCAGATGGCAAGACGGAGGGTGGTGGTCCATGCCCAGCGGGTAGGGGCCCCTGGTCTAGGTCCTTCACCTTGTGCTGGGGTTCTGCTAAGTTTGCTTTGCAGCTGCCCTTGCTGGCCTGCCCTCAGTGCCAGCGGGGCTGATGGTGAACGCTGGCAGCACCGGCTTCCTCTGGACCAGCACTGGGGTCTGTTGACTAGTGGCAGTGGCACCTGCATCTGGGGCTCGTGGGAGTGGGCCAGGAGCTGGTGACGCCATCTCGAACCTGGGGCTGGGTGGTGACCTAGGCCAGTGCCCAGGCATTGCCATGGACTGGGGCCCAGGGGCTCTAGGGGTAACAGGGGTTGAGACTAAGGAGCTCCAGGTGTCCTAGCAAGGATGACACTGCAGCCAGAGCCCAGGAGCCATTGGATGTTTTCTTGGTTTTGTTTTCGTTTTTGGCTTTTTGAGACAGGATGTCGCTCTGGAGCCCAGGCTGTCCTTGGACTCACGATTTTCCTGCCTCAGCCTCCAGAGTGCTGGGATTGCAAGTGTGTGCCACCACGCCTGGCTCACTTTGTATTTTTAACATTCCTCCGTGCTACTGGGTGTACATATGTTTTTCATTGCTTGCACCTGCTGCATAATACTCCATGGTAGGCTGCCTACACAGCTCTCTTCTCCCATGGAGCCACCCGTGGGCCTGTAGAGCCTCATGATGGTGAGGACCACAACCACGAACTGTGATCTTCACGGCCTCCATGGATCCATGTCATACTGTTCTGTTTAACCCATTGTTACTCCTTAGTAACCTGGATGAGCTCTCCACTTTTAAGGCCTCTATACCTGCTTTATTATCTGCACAATTTCTGTCTTTGGTTCTATACTTTCTTCAAGGGTTGTTACCCCAACCCACTGACCATAACATGTACCTACTCGGCTATCCTGTGCGTCTGTGCACAGCTGTATTATATGTAGTATAGGGTTTATGTTTTATCGCAGTTTCTCTCTTATCTGACTCCTACTATAGATGCAAGATCCCGGGAAGGCAGGGGATATGTCCATCATATATTGTATCTCTAGTATATGACACAGGATCTGGCACGCATCATTGATCAAAAATACTTGTAGAAAGCCAGGTGCAGTGGTGCATGCCTGTTATCTCAGTGGGTCTGGAGGCAGAGGCAGGAGGATCGCAGGTTCGAGGCCAGAGGCAGCCTGAATAACTTAGCGAGACTCTGACTCCAGATAAAAACCAAAAAAGGGGCTGGGGGCCCAGCTAAGTGATAGGGCACTTGCAAAGCATGTGTGAGGTCCTGGATTCAGTTCCTCAGAACTGAAAGAAAAAAACCTTGTAGAATGGATACTAGATTCATCAAACACTTAAGCCCCTACTGCATGACAGCCTTGTGCTCCATTTTTAATGTGAATCTTTCAAAGTTAATGCATTGATTTCTAAATATATAAAAGTGAATCATCAGTAAGCTTATTTTGCTGACCTTCTGACAAACCTAGCAGACCTTCTACATCCACGTTATAACTGTATCCTTCCAAGACCCCCCCCACCCCGGGGGAAGAGGATCACTGTGCCAGGGAAAGCATCCTTAAATCTTCTGGAACTTTTCCTTGAAAAAAAAAATTTACCATACCCCATAGCACATTCCTTGGAATCTTCTGGCAGAGCATTTCTTGAGGGCAGATTTAGTTTTTGGAAACAGCTAAAAGCTACTTGGCAGCAAAGCTAGTGAATGAGGTGAGTGATCAAGCTGAAGAATGTTACTGTTGGTTCCAAACAAGGTGTGATTATAAAGAAATGAAGCCGATTTTCTTGTATGGCATATAAGCTGGCTCAAGAGCAATTCCAAAAGAGGACTTCCGAACATGCTGAGGCCTTGGCAAGAAAAGAAAAGTCTCCAACCTAGTACACACACACACACACACACACACACACACACACACACATACACACACACACACCTAGGCACACACGAGTGTATAGTGTCTGGCACAATACACAGATAATTAAAATGAAAAATCTTTGTAATTTAGGTTTTGTTTTTCTGTACTGGGGGACCAGCCCCATGGAACTGCATCCCCAGCCCCTTTTTTATTTTTTGTCTTGAGACAGGGTCTCACTAAATTACGCAGGCTGCCTCTGGCCTCAGACCTACAGTCCTCCTGCCTCTGCCTCCAAAGTCGCTGAGATTACAGGCGTGAGCCACTGTGTCTGGTTGTAATTTACTTAAAAAAAATCAATTGCACAAGAATGGGAGGGAAGAGACCTGGCTTGGCAGCCATTTTTGCAAAAGTATTTTGGGAGTTCAGTTGGCCCCCAAGCTCACGAGGCTTGAAGAGCGTGGTGCAGCTGCTGAGCAGGAACCTGGATTTTGGAGGGGCTCTGGAGGAGGTCTTTGGCCTCTATGGGAACATGACAACCCATCATGCACTCTGCTCAGGCTCTATCTGCACCTGTACCACGGACTCAGCTATGGGCCTAGCAGCACAAGTGCACTGCTGACCCACTGGAGCAGGGAATAAGGAGCTTCTGAAGTTTGTAGGGATGTATGTAAGAAAGCAACTAACCTAGCCGAAGTACAGAAATTAAAATTTATTGTTAAATGGCAATTGTGTGAAACGTGTTGTTGCTGGTGTTAGGTGCTGTCGAGTCGAGTCCGACTCATGGCAACCCTCATACAGTTTTCAATGGCTGACAGTTTCGGGATTGCCTTGGGGGTGGATTGCCACGTCCTTCTCCCATTTTGTGGTGCTGGGAATCGAACTCGGGACTTTAGAGACTGCAGAGCAGCGCTCTACCAACTGAGCTAGATCCCAGCCTGTGTGAAACGTAGTGTCATCTTAATCTCATGTTTCTCTTTATGGAATAGCCAGACTGATGTGTAGAAATAGTAGGACTTCAGGTTTAGGTTTCACCTAAAAATGACTGGTTCATATTTTTTATTGGAAAAATTTAATGTACACCTTAATGTGATTCATTCTGACATACATTTCATTGTGACATTTCCATATATGCGTTTCATTGTACATTGCACAGATCAGTTCCCCCTTACCCTCTTGTGCCCCTCCCCCCC
>VMDO01013721.1:0-17233 GCA_007922755.1 Pedetes capensis | reverse complement strand
GCGCTGCAGTCTCTGAGGTCCTGATTTCAATTCCCAGCACTGCAAAAATGGGAGAAGGACCTGGCAATCCACTACCAAGGCAATCCCGAAACAGTCAGCCATTGAAAACCCTATGAGGGTCTCTATGAGTCAGATACCGACTCGATGGCACCTAACGACGACAACAACAACTTGGTATTATTGGTATTGTTATAATTATTTCCTGAACTATTAAAGTTCCGCTGTTTACTTTGAAGTCACCCTCTCTCTCATTCGTCACTCCTCCTTGTTCCTCCTCTCCCTTCTTTCTTCTCCCATCATTTCTTCCTTTTGTCAGATTCCTCCCTGGTTCTTTAAGAGTGGTTCAGATTGCAGAATTGGACATTAGTATAATCTCATGTGTGGGAATACACATACCCAGAGAGGAAGGGGGAAAATGATTGGAAGGATCAGCAATTTAATGGTAGGTGCTGGGGATGTAACTCACAGGTAGAGTACTTGTCCAGCCTGTATAAGGCCCTAGGCTCCATCCTCAGTACCACAAAAAAAAATTACTGGTGGACATCTATGTGTGTTTTAGCCTGCTTTTTACCACTATGCCAATACCTGTGAAATAATTAACTTATAAAAGGAAAAGGTTCCTGTTGGCTCACAGTTTTGTAGCTTCTAGTTCATGGTCAATTGGCCCCATTGTTTTGGGCCTGTGGCAAGGCAGCACAGCATGGTGGGAGCATGTGGCAGAGCAAAACCACTTGCTTTGTGGCTGGGACAAGAAAAGAGTGAGGAGTGGGGCAGGGTCCCATAATCCCCTTCAAGGGCATCCCACAATGACCTATGGACCTCCCACAAGGCCCTATCTCTGGAAAGTTGCACCATGTCCCAATTGCCCCCACCCTGGGGACATTCAACATCCAAACTACAGCAGTGGGGTATGGAATTATGGGGGCAATGATCATTTTTAACTTTATATAATGATACATTGTTATAACTTTAATTACTTGTATGTATTTCTTTTGCAATAACTTTTTTCCCCAACAAAACTAATTTGTGAAAAAGTAGAGGTATCTAGCAACTTGACAGGCTGCTTTGTGACCTAGTGAGAGCTCTGTGTTAGGAGGCAATCAAGCAAAGACCAGGATGAGCTATAGTGTCCCTTTCAGCCTATGGGTTCAGTATGTGTTATTCTATAAATTAACTGTTTTCAAGTACCAGAGTTGAGCTGGTGGAAGCTCACATATGCATCTAATGAGAAAGAGGTCTGGCAACTTCCACCATGATGGGGCAACTTCCCAGCTACTAGGCCTCTTCTAACAACAAAATAGCTTAACATGGCTCAATTATGCAAAGTTTAAACCAAAGGCCACAATAAACACTTTAAAGACGAAAAGCAACCAATTTACTGTGAAGTTGGATTCTGGACTACAGCAATTAAAAAAATAAGAAAGTCTGCGGGTGTAGCTCAGTGCCTACCATGGGTGAGGCCCTGGGTTCAACCTCCAGCACTGCAAAAAGAGTAGAGAGGGAGGATAAAGTAAAGGCATGGATGGCCAGGCTCAGTGGCTCACACCTGTCATCCCAGCAACTCGGGAGGCAGAGGCAGGAAGATTGCAGATTCGAGGCCAGAGGCAGCTTGTGCAACTCAGCAAGACCCTGTCTTAAGATAAAAATTAAAAAGGGGGCTGGGGGTATAGCCCAGTGGTAGAGTGCTTGCAAAGTTTGTGCAATGCCCTGGGGTCAACCCCCAAATATTGCTTAAAAAAAAAAAAAAAAGCATGGACCAAAAGCTAAGAGAAATGGACTATTGAGAAATAGTAAATGCCATTGTGGTTGTTGTTAGATGACATTGAGTCGTGCCCGACTCATAGCGACCCTTATAGGGTTTTCAATGGCTGACTGTTTCGGAATTGTCTCAGGAGTGGGTTGCCACATCCTTCTCCCGTTTTTGTGGCGCTGGGACCTCAGAGACTGCAGAGCGGCGCTCTACCAACTGAGGTAAATCCCAGCCCAGTAAATGCCATTAGGAGATAGTTTTGTAATATCTGAGGTTGTTCATTTGAGCCTCATCTGTGTAGCTGAAGGCAGCAGTCTGCGGACATTACAGGGGAGTTGTCTCCTGGCCTTTATCACTTGGCTTTGGATGGACCGTCTCTGACAGTCAAGCTATGAAGTCAGCAGCAACACTGGCAGCCTTGGGTCACATGCTGGCAACTGAAGTATGTCAGGTATGACCTTAGGCTAGAAAGGTCCTGAGAGGCGTTTGGGGAGAAGCATATTCGTGACACCAGCACTGGGCAGCGAGACCACAGTTTAGTTCTGTTTGGAACCCATGGTGCTACAAACTCAGCGATAAAGTGGTAATGTTGTTGTTAGGTGCCATCGAGTCGGTATCCGGCTCATAGCGACCCTCCATACAATAGGGGAAACACTATTGTCAGTGCTTCTCTGCTGTTCATAGGGTTTTCAATGGCAGAATGATTTTTGGGAGGGGGTTGCTGGGTCCTTCTCCCAAGCCTACAGCACCTGGTGTTCCCAGGTGGTCTCCCATCCAAGTACTAACCAGGTCTGACCCTGCTTAGCTTCCGAGATCTGATGGGATCGGATGCCACAGGGCTACGGCTGCAGGCGAAGTGGTAATATCTTGTCCTACATGCCCACTTTACAATAGGGAAGCAGATCAAGAGAGAAGCAGATGAGAAGGGGGTAGCAGAGCGGACAATTCCCTTCACCTTCCAGGGTGGAGAAATGGACTTTAAATCTGTCCTCTCCTGCTTGAAGGAGCACAGCTTTTTTTTTTTTTTTTTTTTTTTTTTTTGCCAGATAAAATAAAAACCTTGCAGAATGACAGGGACCTTTATAAGATAGTAACTGGGCTTTCAAGCTTTCTTCTGGACCAATTTTGTTAGCAAATCAGACTCTGAGTCTAAGGAGCAAGGGTGTCCCGTGTTTAGGTTTCATGAACCAAGGACCGAACCTTTTTTTTTCTTTCTTTCTTTTTTTTTTTTTTGGTCCTGAGGGGCTGAACCCAGGGTCTTGCACATACTTTCCAAGCACTCTGCCACTGAACTGCACCACAATCCCCTTTTGTATTTTTTAAATTGAGACGAGGGTCTCACTAAATTATGTAAGCTGCCTCTGGCCTTGAACCTCAAATCCTCCTGCCTCCACCTCCGGAGTCCCTGTGTCCAAACAAAGCTTCTTACATACCTCACTCAAATACAGAAATAAGGATGAATTCAAAACAAAGACAACTGTTTTTTTTTCCTCTTTTGAGTCTCACCAGCCACTACAAATCCTATAAGTCATATTAAGAAATGTTGTTATTGTTAGGAGCTGGGTCTGACTCAGAGCGCCCCTGTGTACCACAGAACGAAACACTCCCTGACCCTGGGCCACGCCCGGCACGATGTTACTGCTTCTCAGCTAGTCATAGGGTTTTCACTAGCTGTTTGGGATTGCTTTGGGAGTGGATTGCCACATCCTTCTCCCAGTGCTGGGGATGGATCCCAGGGCCTCAGAGAGTGCAGAGCAGCCCTCTACTAAACTGAGCTAATCCCCAGCCCCCATATTAGGAAATACAACTCAGCAAATCAACCTATGTTTAGAAAAGCTAAATCACACATTTCTAATTTGTTTGTGGGCATTTTTGGAAAAGGATGAAAATAGATATTGGAAATGTATACTCTGCAGGAGGTCAACAGAAGTGTGTTGGTGATAGCCGAAAGGGAGAATGAGAAGTTGTGAGAAATTATATCTTCTGCTTCCCAAATGGTGACCTCCTGCTATGGAACCAAAATTGGAGCTCCTGACTGGGACTACCTCCTAGAACCAAAGGGGACCGCCCCATCCCTTCTTTGACCTCTGCTCACCCCGCTTTCCTACACCTCACCTTTTCTTTCTCATCTTTATGGAGTAGGAGTTTTTATCTTTTAGAAAGAATCAGCAATGTCACTATTGACGTGATCTGGCAAAAGGGCCATGTCAGCATTATATATGTGATAAAAATGGCAAATTGGTTATTCCTGCGGCTCCTTGGTATTAGAGTGCCCAAGTTCAACATAGAAGCCATTATCATTTATAATTTTGTATGTGTAAAACATGGATTTTGGTGTTAATACTGACGGACCTGGCAACCCACTCCCCAAAATCAATCAGCCATTGAAAACCCTATGAACAGCAGAGAAGCATTGACAATACTATTCCGCCTGTTGTACACAGGGTTGGTATGAGTTGGATATCCGCTCATCCGCACCTAACAACAACAACACTGGGTTATAATTCCTGGAACACCAGTGTTGGAATTAGTATTGGTGCCAGACCTTTAGCTCCATGAGAGCAAGGGTCAAGTCTGTTTTGTTTGCCTTTCTCTTAAGCATCTGGTTTAGCACCTGAAATCCAGTAAGTACACAAATCCAGCTGTTGGATCAATGCATGTTGAAGAAGCCCACTGAGGCCAAGAGTGGGTGTTGCTCCTTGTAAATCATGGTTTTGTTGATGACAATATTTGCAATCTGACCCAGGGCAACTGCTGGCCCTGCTGGGTATCAGCCCCTGGTGAAAGAGAGGTGATAGCAAGCAAGCCTGAGACAGCAACAAAGCTGAGGGAATTCTTTCTTTGCACTCTTTTAGGCCCACCTCTCTCCATTGGGGGAAGGGAGAATATTAATTGTGCAACTTGTATGTGCCCTACACTGAGGGTTTTCTATTTGGGCAAAACAGTTTTAGCAAATGAAATTTATAAAGAGAGACCAGATCATGGAACTTTTTTTGAGAGCCCTTGGCTCTCATAGGCAAGACACTCCAGCCTAAGGTTTCTAAATGGAGACTGTGGATTGAGTGTGTGTTGGGAGGGAGTGACTTTGGGGCTTGGGACCAGGATTGATATTGATTGATTGATTGATTGATATTTGTTTATGATAGGCAGGGAGTGGGGCCCTAATAGGATTACAATGAATAGATATTCAGGTGAACGGGAAGGGAAGCATATGACAATTTGCAAAAAAGACTCAATACATTTTTATTTGAATGTTTATTTTTTTTTCAAAGAAATCCATGCAGAGAGAAAGGGAGAGGGAGAGCGAAACATGGTATCCATGTTCTAGCAGCCAAACATAAGAAAATAATTTGGCACAACTTGATGGGGTTTTTTTTTTTGGTTTTTTTTTTTTTGCAAAAGTACAATCTATACTACCACTAAAATTTACCTTCCTCATAAAAACACCGCTCGATTTTCGAAAACATAACATAGGGTCAGTCTTCTACTTAAGGGTGGGAGGAGGTATATAAGATAAAAAAATAGAAAAAAATAAGAAAGTGGTTCCCTTTATGGAGGAGGACCACGGGGTGCTGCAGGGCAGCACAGGCGCTAGGCACTGGGAAGTCAGTGCACCAGGAAGAAAAAACCCAGCACATAGATGGCCATGCTGGCCAGAAGCTCCAGAGGGGAATGCGCGTTCCCGGCATTGTGAGAGGCCGCTAGCTCATTGTCCTTTTGATTCACGTGTTGCTTGCTCCCGGGAGCATCGTCCACGTCCAGATCATAAGCCAGTTCTGCCAAAAGAGAAGAAGGACATGGAATGCGGGGTTATGTACGACATCACGTAGCCACTATTCCCAACTCAAGCACCTGCCTAGTGCTTTATTTCAACTTTATTTCCATTTTTGAGAAGGAAAGCATCAGGAGATGGGAAGGAAAAGGGTGTGTGGGGGGAGGCAGTGGAAGGAGATGGCCAGAAGTGCTCCTTCTAGAGATCAATGCAGGGGACGGGAGCAGGCCACGCCCTCTCCCCTTTGGCTCCACCCATTCTTCAGGGTGCCTTTGGTCCTTTACAACATGTCCTCCCAGGCAAGGCTGCCCTTGAGCTCAAGGTCATTTTCACCTGATCTTACTGGTATCAAAATATGCCACATGGGTGAACACACATGTATCTTTGTGAGTTGAGGCAGGGAAGGAGCACTGTGGGCTCCCCGTTTACTTTTCCTGGGTCCTGTACCCATACAGATTTCCTTCTCCTAGGAAATTTGCTTTAATTAGGGTTGAAGATAGGAGAGTTTGCTGTTGAAAGTTGTCTTGTTTTCCCCCAATAGTTCCTCTTTTATTTATAAGGTCTTTTCATCTCCCCTGGGGGGGAAAACCTCACAAAAAGTCAAATTGATTTAAAGCATAAAATTTAAAGTGAGACTAAGCAAATTAAGGGCTGGGACTTAGCTCAGTTGGTAGAGTGCTGCGCTGCAGTCTCTGAGGTCCCGAGTTCAATTCCCAGCACCACAAAAATGGAAGAAGGGCGTGGCAACCCACTCCCAAGAAAATCCCAAAACAGTCAGCCATTGAAAATCCTATGAGGGTCGCTATGAGTCAGACATGACTCGAGACGGCACCTAACAACAACAACAAGCAAATTAAGTCTATGGAGAGGCTAATGGGCAAGGTCTTTCATTCTTTGATTGCCTACCATTTATGAGATATGTTCATGACTCTGAACTTAAATTGGGTGCCTTTGGCTTGGTTTAACGAAAAATCCTCTAGAAGGTAAATCTAATTCAAGATCACTAACCCAAGCCCAGGGCTCTTTCAGATTTGCTTCTCCAGACTTGGAGGTCAAATCCACTCCCTTGGTTTTTGTGGACTCTGTTGCCAAGGTTTCTATTTTGATGTCTTGTGATAGTGATGTGGAGTGAGCAACCTCACCAACCAGCCAACTGTCCTGTGGCCAAGGGAGCCAGAAAGATCCTTTTGGGACACTGAGATGCATAGCAACATGTCCAGAGGAAATGACTGGGATTCTACAGGGGGAAGGAAGGAAGAGGAAGGAAGAGCTCCTCTTACAGGGCATGAAATACTCAGTAAGTCACAGGAAGCCAGTGTGGAGACTCAGCTGGTCCAGGATGCACACAGAGCAGGGGCCAGGCCCAGGGCTGCTCTGAGGCTGGCACCGGTTTGAGTAGGCAGCAAAGGCAAGGCGAACAGGGCCAGAGAGTCTGATTTCACAGACTGTGAGCCTGCTTTCCAAAAGGGCTGTTACAATCTATAATGCCACCAGCAAAGATGAGAGGACCAATTTTACTGTGCCTCAGTTGATAAAAACACATTTTAATTCATATAAGATGGTATCTCAAGGCTTCTTTATTTTGCATGTATTTGATTACTAGTACATATCAATCTTTTTCTGTTTTAGTTTACTAATTATATTTCTCAGTACATAACAGTTCATATCTGTTGCCTTTTATCTAATGGGTATTGATATTTTTCCTAATTATTTGAACAATATTCAGAGCTACCTGCCTATAATAATGGAAGAAACACATTTCCTATTTTGTTATTAATTATAATTCTTTCTCATTGTTGTGCAAATAAATAACGTCCTGGCTTTTAATATATATGAATCTGATTACATTTTACTCCTCTAAAAACTAAGAAAGTTTTCCCTCCTGAGTGCTGATAATAATTCAAATGAAGTTTTCCAGCCAACTCTCTGGCCCAGCACAAAGCAATTTAGCAGACTGTAATCTAGATTCCCCCCAGTACATACTTACAAACAAAAGAAAAAAGAGAAAAAAGAACAAAGAGCAATTGCTCTACTTGGAAATCAGACCTCTTTCTCTGAAAGGTGAACTATGCAGGGTACACAAGTAGGCTGGGGTCAGCTGTCAGTCGGCAAGGATAGTACAGGCTTAGGTCATGATCGGATTTCACCGAAGTGGAGAGAACATATGGCTGGATCTGTTGAAAGCTCAGTCTTGAGTCGCAGGGCAGGTTCTTCACTTAAGTGAAGAAGAGTATTTTTAGGATTGACCTGAATGACAGCACTCTCCGCATCGCTGAAACCTTTTCTGGGTGATGCCCCTTGCCCAACATTGAGATGAAACAACATCTATTAATGTTACCACTCAGCTCCTACTCTATTTATTTTGTTCCTCAAATAATCCGCTAACACTAACCAGTTTTGTTTACTGCAGCAGATATGCCAAATGCAGCAGTTCTATTAAATCTTTGTTGTTGTTGTTAGGTGCCGTCGAGTCGGTATCCGACTCATAGCGACCCTCTGTACAACAGGGGAAACACTATTGTTAATGCTTCTCTGCTGTTCATAGGGTTTTCAATGGCAAATTGATTTTTGGGAGGGTGTTGCCATGTCCTTTTCCCAATCTATTAAATCTAGTAGGGTCTAATTTTTTTTTTTTTTTTTTGCCATGAAAGGTCTCTTTTGTTGTTTCTTTGTCTTGGATCCTAATGCTTGGAAATGATAGTTGTTGTAGGTGACGTCGAGTTGGGTCTGACTCATAGCAACCCTCATACGGTTTCCAATGGCTGTTTCAGCATTGCTTTGGGAGTGGATTGCCACGTCCTTCTCCCATTTTTGTGGTGCTGGGAATCGAACCCAGGTCCTCAGGGAGTGCAGAGCAGCGCTCTACCTACAGAGCTAAATACCAGCCCTTGGAAATTATAGTAATGACCTATAATTATTCCTCATTGTATGACCAGCATTGTACTATACTATTTATATACATTACCTCATTTAGTTTAACCTTCTCCACCACATTATGAAGTAGGCATTATAATTCTCATTTTGTTGGCAAGGAAGCTCAAGCACTGGTTAATTATTGTGTCCATATTTACACAGCTGGTAAATGGTAGATAGGCTGTTTGAATCCAGGTCTGACTCTAAACGTCATGAAGCTATACTCCCTCTTGAAAAATTATACCAAATAGACTGCAGTGACTAAAGAGTAATAAATCCCTATTTGAAAAAAAAACCCCTTAATTAATGAAACATATACTGCCAAAGAGAACTTCCAGGAAGCATGACAGAAATCAGTGTTTCCACATAAAATTGAGTACATACTTGACTAAGTAGCCTTGTTAAACTTTGTGAAATAGCAAAAAGTGCTCTGGTTTTGGGGGCCCCCAAATGGGAATTATCAGCAGTTCTATTTCTCTGAGAAAGCCAGCAATGATGGTCAAGGCCATTCGATCCCAGGCCCAAATCTGGGCCAAGTCTTCTCCTGCCAAAGGGCCCCAAGGAATATTGAGAATGCTACTTCCTTGTGCTCCCTAAATTGTGGCTACAGATTCCCTGAGGCCCTCAATTCAGCAGCAGCAGCAGCAGCGGCAGCAATCACCCAACCCAACAGTCGCACTCCTGTGGTATATATTGACAGGAATCCCAGCAAAGCCACACTCTGGGCCTGGGCCACCAGCATGAGGATTAGAGATGAAGGGGACAGCTCAGTACAACAAGGGAGCATTATGAGAGATAGAGGAAATAGGGTTTTGGTCAAAAATAAATATGGACATTCCTGGACAGAGAAAACATAATCCAATTTAAGTCAACAAACAACGCTAGCCTATGATGTCCCAAGCACTGAACTAGAAGGCTGGAGAAAAGATTTAGTGTCTGCTTCAAGGAATCCCACACTCTGTCAAGGATAATAGACCGAAACACAAATGAACTAGATACTTGGCAGAAAACAGAAAGGGCTCAAATAAAGGCACCAGCAAAATATCATGGGAGTAGAAGAAAGAGAGAAAAAAAATTCCAGATAGCAGTATCTGGGAAGATTTCTTGGAACAATTTGGATAAAATCTACACCATGAAGCATGGGCAGAATTATGGCAGGGCTAACTGAAATGGCTCTTCTAGGCAGAGGGTTCCATTTGAGCAAAATCACCAGGATTGGGGAATGTAGTTAGGGCAAGAAGCCTCCGTGGTGTGATAGACCACAGGGTGTGCGTTGGTGTGTGGAGGTGGGGGTGATAGGAAGTGGTGATGACAAGAAGGCAGGAAGGACAAGGGCCAAATCCTGGTGGATTAGGAATGTTAGTGTTTGGGTAATGTGGAGCCATAGAAGGTTTCTTTTCTTTTTTTGGGGGGGAGGGGTACTGGGGGTTGAACCCAGGACCTTGCACTTGCATGCTCTGCAAGTGCTGGACCACTGAGCTGAACCCTCAGCCCATTTTTTTTTTAACTTTTTGAGACAGGGTCTCGCTAAGTTACACAGACTTATGCCTCTGGTCTCGAACTTGCGATCCTCCTGCCTCCGCCTCCCAAGCTGCTGGGATTACAGGTGTGCACCACCGTGCCGGGCAGGTTTTTAGGTGAGGAAATTATACAATCTGATGGTGCTTTTACAGGACTATGGGGCTGAACCCAGGTCCTCATGCATGCGAGGCAAGGGTTCTAACAATAAGCAGCACTCCTGGCTCCCCCTTTAAATTTATTTATTTATTTTGATTTATTTATTTATTTTGAGGGCTGGGATTTAGCTCAGTTGGTAGAGCACTGCTCTGCAGTCTCTGAGGTCCCGAGTTCGATTCCCAGCCCCGCAAAATGGGAGAAGGACCTGGCAATCCACTCCCAAGGCAATCCCGAAACAGAAACAGTCAGCCCTTGAAAACCCTATGAGGGTCGCTATGAGTCGATTACCGACTCGACAGCACTTAACAACAACAACAACAATTTATTTTGAGATGGGGCCTCGCTGTGTTACACAGGCTGCCTCTAGCTTTGAGCTTGAAATCCTCCTGCCTCAGCCCCTTGAGTCACTGGTTTACAAGAGTGAGACCCCCATGCCTGGATGATTTGTATATTTAGAAAGATGTTTGTTAACTTTTCGGACATCTTAGAAAAAACAAGAAGCTCATGGGAACAGTACCTGGCAATCAGTCATCATGCACTAAACAAAAACTTACAAAGAAGCTAAATCTATATCGAATCAAATAAGTCAGTTTGCTGCAAAGCAGATGTGCTAAGGGAATCACCACAAACCACTTTCTTTCAAGTCATTCACATGTTTATCAGTGATTTTCCAGAGTATATTTTTATTGTGTTAGGCATATATTGTAAAACACACATAACTGTTTCTATCTTGAAGTTGATCATCAGTGAGAAACTTTTGGGCCAAGGAGGAGATTTTCATGCTAAATCCAAAATCTGTTTCTATTTGTCATCACTTTAACTCTGCCCAGAGGGCAGACCCAACAATCTGCACTCATTACACCCTCAGCCCTGACTCCTATTTCACCTCCATGTCTTTTGTACTGTACACGAGATGATCCATTTAAAATGTTCTGTATTGGGCACAGTGCAGAGTGGACTGCTCTCCGTCCCTGCTTATTCCAAGTCTCCTAGTGGGGTCCCCAGGGAGGCTGTGCCATCTTAGGGGGCCAGGAACCCTAAATTCCAGACCTGGCTCAGCCACTAACTTCCTAGTCATTTCCTTCTCTGGGCTTCGGTTACCCCATCTGGCAAGTAGAATGCTGAAACGATGTACCAGCACTGCAAAAACTGGGAGAAGGATATGGCAATCCACCCCTGAAGCAATCCCCAAAAAACAATCAGCCATTGAAAACCCTATGAGGGTCGCTATGAGTTGGACACAACTCGACAGCACCTAACAACAAAGTTTCCATCTAGTTTTATTTCTCCCTGGGTTCAAGGTTATTGGGGCCCAGGAAGGGGAATAGTTTGCTGCAGGCAGTTATCATTCCTCTACCTACAGCAGGCAAAATGACTGCTCCCAGCAGGGTCTCTGTATGCAAGTAGGATCAATCAGTGGCTTCTCTTGGGATGGTCATCTGGCAATATTCAGCAGCTACCAAATTTGGAATTCTCATTCCTTCTTGAGCTGTTCTCATCTTGGATGAGAGACTCTGCCAACAAATAAATCCATGCTGGACAGTTTTGGTTTTGTTTTTAAACCCTGGCATGATAACTCCCACTGAAGCTAGTACCCACAACGTTGGAGGAGAAGTTGCTGGACCTTGGGTGCATCAAGCAGGCCTCCACAGGCAGCCAAGGAGGACCTGGCAGCTAGCGAGACCAGTCTCAAGGCACTTACAAACCCACCAAGGTCTTGAGCATAAAATAGCAAGCAAATTCCCCCCCTCTGATGGTGTGGCCATCAAGGATGACAATGCATTGTTCCAGGGGCTTCACCCACACCAACAGGAAGACTTCCCAGGGCAGCCTGAAAGAAGAGCTGCCATCGAAATGCCAAGGGACCGAATAGTACTGCTGAGCAAGGCATGGGGATTTCTTTTGTGCCAAGCTTGCACTAGCAGCTGGCTTCAATCTGGCCTTAATATAGCAACACAGCAATCGTGCTGTCCCTGTGTTTTGCATTTGCTGTGTACAGTTGGTCCCTCAGGATGTAAATATGTGAAGCCTCAGGAACATCACCTGGCATACCCCAGAGGCTGAACCTGGGGAAAATCTCCAGGGAGATGGCATTCAGTGCAATACTGCTCACTCTGATGCCCATTCCCACAGATGCCCTTGGGCTCTGCCATTTGCTTCCGAATCCCAAACAGATTTTGGTTTCCTTGTCTTTCTCTCAACACAAGCCTTCCTCTTGCCAAACCAACACCCTCTCCTTTGATCTGAAATGACGACTTGGACTTGAAAGCAGAAGAAAGTGGCTTTGCAAATAAGGCTAGGGTCTCTGGGAGCCTAGATTTTCTTCTTTGTAGATCAGATATGGAAGTACAGGCACACTTGAGGCCTCCAGTTTTTAATTGATCTAATAGGACTCCTTTTAGAATGGGCCCACTTCACAACAGGGCTTATTGACAAACAAGTGAGCTGCCAATTTTGCTCTTAATGACTGTAAAACCTGGGAATGATCCAATGGCCTCTCCTGGAAGTGGGTCAGGGCAATGAGATACTCATTTCATTTTTATGGCTCATTCCAGCCTGCAAACATCCTCAGTTCAAAGGGTGGGCTGTTGAAAGAATACAATTGATTTTCCTCAGGAGTTGAGTCAGGGTCTCAACTTAGGCCTCTTTCTCAACAGGGTTGTTGTTGTTGTTGTTAGGTGCCATCGAGTCGTGTCCAACTCATAGCGACCCTCATAGGGTTTTCAATGGCTGATTGTTTTTGGATTGCCTTGGGAGTGGGTTGCCACATCCTTCTCCCATTTTTGTGATGCTGAAATCGAACTTGGGACCTCAGAGACTGCACAGCGGCGCTCTACCAACGGAGCTAAATCCCAGCCTTCTCAACAGGGTATTACATACATATTCAGGTTATACTACAGTGAGCTATAGGCTATAGGCACATGAAACCACAGCTTGCTTCTTCCCAGGGACGTAGAGGAAAAGCACACTATTTTATAAGAAAACATGCAATGATCTGGGCTGGGCAAGGAATGCCCCATTTGCAAACTCACTGGAGACTGCATAGAACATTTCCTGCTTAGCAGGACTGTCAGATTATGGTCTAGATCTTCAGGAGCAGGGACTTACTCTCTTTAATGCATGTACGACTTAGGTGGAAAGGTCATGAAAGTACTGTTAGGTGATCTGAGGCAACTGGGCTTTGTTAACTACCATGCTGGCCATTTAGAATCAAATTCCTGATTAGTGATTTAATGTAGCCTCCTTATAGCAACTTCTGTGTCTGAGGGGCACGCCATATTAATTACCATATTAATTACTAGGGCTCAGACTACTTAATACTACTTAATACTTAATACTACTAATACAAAATGGTTTCCAGTGCTTCACTATTGTGTTTAGCAATTAAGAAAAAAAAAATCAATTATTTTACTGTATTATCTTACTATAGTATGGGCCACTATTACACTTATTGGGGTGCACTGCAAGTCAAATAATCTTCCCCAAAACAGAATGGCTCCATCCTGGAGACCTGGAGAGTATGAATGGGTAGTGCGGGTGCTGGCCTTCTTCCATTGGTCTCTGCAGCATACTGTTGCCACCATCCTCAGGAGCATCACTAGTCCTCGCATGTGTTCAGGTGCTTTTTACGTAAGGCTGCCAAAAGCTCCAGAGGGATCAACCCAGCCAATCCTTTATGTTACACAGGAAAGTTGATCTCACTTGCAAGGGAAGTGCTGGGCCTGAGAGTCAGTAGACTATCTGGTCAGGCTTAGGGGCAAAGATGAAGAGAACTGGCGTGGGGAAGGCAAGGGATGGGAGCTTTCTTTCTTCCCTTCTTTCCTTTCCTTTCCTTTCCTTTCCTTTCCTTTCCTTTCCTTTCTTTTCCTTTCCTCTTTCTTTCTTTCTTCTTTCTTTCTCTCTGTTTCTTTCTGGATTGATGTCATCATCATTCTTATTATGATTTTGAAAGATAGCCTTTTAAAGAGGGGTATGTTAACACAGTCAAATGTTATGGAGGGGTGAATAAAAATACGGACTGAGAAGAAGCTGCTGAATACGTCTATTAGAAGACTGCAAGTGAGTTTTGAAGAAGTTTTAGTAGGGTGGCTGGGCTAAAAACCAAATAGTACTGAGTTGGTGAAAGATTGGGAGCAGGAGTGGATTCATGAAAAGTTTGAGAGTGAGTGAAATCATGTGCTGTCACTGTGACTGACCACGGAATGTGGCAATAATATTAGAACCACTAAATCTAACCTGTGTACATAATTAAGTCAGTTAGAAGATGCCTCCAGAGTTTCACCTCAAGATGGCCTCTGCAGATGCCATTGTTAGGTGTCATCAAGTCGGTCTCCAACTCATAGTGACCCTCATAGGGTTTTCAATGGCTCGTTGTTTCGGGATTGCCTTGGGAGTTGATTGCCAGGTCCTTCTCCCATTTTGGCGGTGCTGGGAATCAAGCCCAGGACTTAAGAGACTGCAGCACGGTGCTGTACCAACTGAGCTAAATCCCAGCCCCTGGGCTAAATCCCAGCCCCTAACCCTAATCTGCAGATGCCATAGTCTTGATATTTTTGATGCATTCACAGCTAGTATGCCAGTGTTTACAGCATTGTTATTCAAAATAGCCAAAAGGTGGACACAATCTAAGTGTCAATCAATGGATAAATGGATATACAAAATGTAATCCATCTACTCAATGGAATGTTATTCATCACAAAAGGAAATGATGTTCTGATATACATTATGACACAGATGAACCTTGAAAACCTTATGCTAAGTGGAAGAAACATTTAAAAATATCATGTATTATATGATTGTATTTTTTTGAGACGTCTACTTTGGACAAGTCTATGGAGATGGGAAGTAGATTAGTGATTGACAGGGATGAGGAGTGTATGGGGGCTAATTGTTTAATGGATGCAGAGTTTCTTTTTTGGGTGAAAAAAGTTTTAGAAATAATGGTGATAAATGGAATACTACTCATCAATCAAAAAATGAAATAATGCCATTTGCAGCAAAATGGATGGAATTGGAGAAAATTAGTTTAAGTGATGAACACAAGCTCAGAAAGAGAAATACCATATGTTCTCACTCATATGTGGGAGCTGAATCAAAATTATAAGAAGGAAAAAACCCTATGCAGAGGTTACAACATAATAAAAAACACGCTAAGAATGGTAGTATTATAGATGGACTAGAAAATTCATGTAATAGTACTGACAATGTAAAAAGAAAGTTCACTACAGAAAAAGTTTTGATCTTAAACAGAATTGGAGCCCAAGGATATATAGAAAACTATTACCATAAAAAGACAAGCAAATGGAAGAGAAGTCTTTGGTGGGAGGGTGGGAGGGGGGAGGAAGTGCAAAAGAGGGTAAGGGGGAACTTATCTGTATAATGTACAACAAAATGCATATATGGAAATGTCACAATGAAAAGCATGCCAGAATGAATCACATTAAGGTGTACATTAAAAATTTCCAATAAAAAAGAAATAATGGTGATAGTTGTTCATCATTGTCAATATAATTACTGCCCTTTAAATTATATCATTAAAATGGGTGACATGGCAAATATTATGTTATATATATATTACTATAATTTAGAAAAACCCTTATACTAGAAACCAAAGAGATATTGGCTTCTGAGACAGACTCCACAGTCCTTAAGGGAATTGCATTGCTACTCTGGCATCTTACCACATGTGTGAATGTAACTGTCACAAAGGCATCCATCCCCAATGGTACCTTTTCAGTACTTTCAAACCCAAGTCAAGTTGTCCAAAAGAATTAAAATGAACGGCCATTAAGCACTGCTGGAATTGCAGATATGATTCCTCAGCTGGGAACAGGGAAGAGGGCAATATTTACCATGGATTTTTAACCTGAGGCTAAACTTTTTAAGAGAAGTTTTATACAACCTCAGGAAACTTACATTTGCTTTTGGAACTCACGGAAATGATGCTAAGCTGAAATTATGTGTCTAAAAACAATAAATTCCCGAATACACCCTGTTCTCATAACTTTAAAAATTATTTAGTGGTTTAAGTTCATGGAGCTCTGATTATAACATAAATTTCAGGCATGACACAGCTACAGAGGTATGCATCATTGGGCTTTGAGGATGCAGAAAACAAAATGTCACTTCTTGTAGCCAAATCCAATTACTGTGGAGAGCTCCGGGAAATAAGGGAGTGGCCTTGTATAGTAAGGCTCCATCCAGTATACGAGGACTGTACTTGGATGGGGAAACTCAAAATAGGGAAAGCTTCCATTTTAAGGAGCCATGGTGGGTCTTCCAAAAAACGTACCTGACAATCCAAATGCCTGCAATGTCCTGGCAGTGCCCAACAGCAAGGAAAATTACTTGTACAGCAGCCCAGGGGTAAAACCTAAGTCCTTAAAAACACTCAGACTGGGTGTGGGAACATCTCAGGCCAGAAATCAAGAACCAGCAGGTGCCTCATAAAGCAAAGATGAAAATCTTCCCGAAGCCACTCCATCTGAATTTGTTCCTGAAACACTCCGCAGTTGCGAATTCCTCCCTCATCATCAACAGAAATTTGGAAACTGAGACTATTTTCCGTCCCGTTTTGGCAGCTTGGCTCCATTCGCCTCCCTTGCCACCTTTGTGGTTGGCCGTTGGGGAGGGCTCCCTCACATTCACACAGTGCCATCTCTTCTCTCTTTGGATGCTGACCATTCCTCCTCTTTGCTTCAGCCTCGCCCCCTACCTCAGTCCTCAGTGTCTCCGCTACATTAGACACGTGCTCCTCTCCAGTGGCCCATTGCTGTCCAGGAAGAAGGAATGCTCTATTCTTTGACAGCTGAAATAAGACAATACTCTTTTCCTAAAACACATGTTGATGCACATTTCCCTTTTCCTCCAAATCATTTGCTAGCTTCCTACTGCATATGGAATAGAGTCCTAATTGCTTAGCAGGGGATTCAAGAGCTTCTGTAGCTCATCTTTTCTTGCTTTCTAGTTTCAAATAAAAATGCCAAGGACTTTGAAATTTCAGGCTGTTTCCTCAGCCTAAGAAAGTGTCTGTCTGTCTGTCTGTCTCTCTCTCTCTCCCCTTCTCCTCCCCCCTTCCTCTATGCTCTCTTTCCTACCCATGATTGTATCCTTCTTTCTTT
>VMDO01013720.1:0-57162 GCA_007922755.1 Pedetes capensis | reverse complement strand
GAAGTCCCTGCTAACTGGAGAGAATAGACTATACTTCTAGATAAATACAATCAACATTAGAAAGTCAGTTCTTGTTAATCTAATTTAATACAATTCTGATAAAATGGTACTTAAGCTTGATTCTATAGTTTCTGGAAAAGTAAATGGACAATATACAAGAATATCTTTCTTTTAAACAGTATCTCATTATGTTGCCCAGACTGATCTTGAACTCACAATCCTCCTGCCTCTCAAGTAGTTGGGATTATACGTACATGCCACAGTTCCCAGTTTAAGAAAGTCGTTTTTTAAAAAACACATATTCAAATATATCATAAAGCAACAGCAGTTAAAATACCGGTATGAGTAGCCAGGTATGGTGGCACATGGTTAGAATTCTAGCACTCAGGAAACTGAGGCAGGAGAATCTTTAGTTTGAGGCCAGCCTCAGCTACACAGTGAGTTCAAGGCTAGCCTGAGCTATACAGCAAAATTCTATCTCAAAAGCCAGGTGTTGGGGATGTAGCTCAGTGGTAGAGCAATTACCTAGCAAGTACAAGGCCCTGGGTTCAATCCTCAGCACTGCAGAAACAAAACAAAAATACTGGCATGAGATTAGACATATATCAGTGGAAGAGAACATCAAATTTGAAATCTGATGAATATGCATATAGAAATTAAGAATATGATAATGTTAACACTTTAGATAATGGGGAAATCATGATAACACAAATATCCACCCATTTACTGAAAAAAAATGAGATTCCTTTACTCATACTATATGAAAAATTAGAGATGGATTAAAAATCTAATAATAAAATAAGCTATAACTATCACAGAAAAAATAGAATGTTTTATATAACTTTAGGGTTAGGACACAGAAGTAGTCATAAAGGAAAAGACTGGGAGATATGACTAAAAGTTAGTAATTTCAGTATGGTAAAAGGAATGATTAACTAAGTTAAAAGACAAATAAATTGGGCTGGGAGTATAGCTCAGTGGTACTGCTTGACTAGCATGCATGAAGCCCTGGGTTCCATCCCCAGTACTGGAAAAAAAAAAAAAAAAGACAGATCAATTGGGAAATCATTCACATATGGTGACAGAGAAGTAATACCTATGTTTTTATCAGGTATGTTGCTGTGATGCTGAACTGAATTTTAAAAAGACAAACCCTAAGAGAAAACACACAAAAGATAGAAACAGGTAATTCGCTAAAGAAATAAATAGTGACTTAAAAATATGAACAGAAGCCCAATCTTACTAGGGATAACAGAAATGAAAATTCAGTGAAAAACTCAGATTGGCAATGTTAAATATGGATAATATCTAGCCAGGTATAGAGTACTAGACACAATGGGCAGGAATGTAAACTGGGTAAATGGTTTCAGAAGCAATGTGACAGTATTTATTCTCAATGTTAAAAGCACCAAACCTTTGACCTGACAGCCCGACCTCTAGGACTTTATCTCCCAGTCACAGGTATTAAGTATGTAACTATATTTGTACAAAGAATATCATTACAGTGTCATTTGTAATCATGAAAACATATCCTATTTTTGATACTAGACAAATCTTTAGATAAACTACAGTTCTAGTTATTCAGTGAAATAGAACTATTAAGCCCGGTGAGGTGGCAAATGCCTGTAATCCCAGCAACTTGGGAAGCAGAGCCAGGAGGGTCACGTGTTCAAGGCCAGAGGCAGTTTGGGTAACTCAACAAGGCCCTGACTCAAAAATAAAAAATGGGCTGGGGGAACAGCCCAGTGGTAGAGCACTTACAAAATATGTGAGAGGCTCTGGGTTCAACCCCTAAGTACTACAAAAAAATAAATAAATAAAATTACATCTGTTTGAAAGAATGAAGTTGATCTGTATGCAGATGAGAAGGAAGTCTGTGATATATCACAGAATGAAAACAGTGCCTTGGATGATAATATGTTTATATAGTAGTATGCCCTCGTCTTAAAAACAAGTATGCAAATGCATATATGTGTAAGTAGAAAAGTCTCTGGGAAGATACAGGTACACCATTTACTCCTAGAGAGTGTGATTTGAGAGTGAGGAGAAGTTTTTTTAACTGCTTTAAATTTAACAGTACTTTTGTACTATTTCATGTTTTAAACAATGAGCAATGTGCTACTTTTGTAATTATAAGAATTTATAATATCCAATGTGGTGAAGAGGAAGAATCTCTCATCACTGATGAGAATATAAGCCAGCATAATTTTTTTCTGGTAAGTCATATGGCAACACGTAATGGGAAGCTTAAAAAGTCTGTACCCTTTAGGTAATAAAGGGAGTTAATATGATCAAAGTACATTATATACATGTACGGAAACATAATGAAACCCATTATAGTTTGTATAATCAATATATGCTTATAAAAAGAAAAGAATACTCTCAAAGTTAAAAAAGTTTGTACCCGCTAGCCCAGTGATTTCAGTTAGAATTTATTTTAATAAGTAATTGAAAACACACATGAGAATGTGAATATAAAGCTACTCATAACACTTGTGTTTAAATTTTTCATGGTTTCAACCTATCACTTGTTTCTCCTCCGTTGTAAAAATTGTAAAAATGTTTTTCACATTTAAAAAGTTATTTTTTCTTTTCTAATTATAGCAGAACTAGCCACATAAAAGAAGTAAGATCCTGCTTGGTCCTTCTACTTCTATCCGCTGTACACTTTCAGCTGGCTCCACAGCCAGCCTCCTCAGGAAGTAACCACTGTTAATTCCTTCCTTTCTCAGCCTCAGAGGTTAAACGCACTAGTCTGAATCTTGGATTTGCCACATACTATATGTCTTTGGACCTAAGACCTCCTTCAGGAGGTTCTTGAATAAATTTCATGAGCTAGTTCATATAAAGTCCTTAGAACAGTGCCTGGCACATAACAGTCTCTCAATAAATGTCAGCTATTATTTTCTCTGAGCATGCAAATTCTTTTTAAAGATTTTTAAAGATGTTGCGTATATAAAAAATGGCATTCTAAGCATACCATTCTGCATTTTGCTTTTTCTATTTAATGTAGCTTGACATGCTTCCATGCAGTATATACAAATTTGCCTTCTTTCTTCTAAGAGCTAATAGTATTTTATTGTATTTTATCAGCTCCCTATTATTTGTTGCATAATCAAAAAACATGGTGAATGTTTACATTTTTTAAATGTATTATAGTAAGATGCACTACCATTGTTGTTGTTGTTAGGTGCCATCGAGTCGGTATCCGACTCATAGCGACCCTCATAGGGTTTTCAATGGCTAAGTGCTTCGGGATTGCCTTATATATATATGCCGTCGAGTCAGTATCCAACTCATAGTGACCCTCATAGGGTTTTCAATGGCTATTTCGGGATTGCCTTGGGAGTGGATTGCCAGGTCCTTCTCCCATTTTTGCGGTGCTGGGAATTGAACTCGGGACCTCAGAGACTGCAGCGCAGCGCTCTACCCACTGAGCCAAATCCCAGCCCTGCTGTAATCATTTTTTATTTAAATTTGGAGATATAAAAGTAGGAATTAACATTTGAGCTTTTGAATATGTCCTATTCCGGATGTGTTATGCAGTTTATACACACCACATGCACCTCATTTGAGCCTCAGAACAATCCCATAAGGTTGTATCAGTCATCTTCCCTATTCCCTATTTTAAAGATAAGAAAACTCAGAAAGATGAAATAATTTTGGTCAAGGACATGAAACTAGAGAGTGGGACAAATATTTGTCAACAATTAACAAGTATGCTTTTAAAATAGAAATACTCATTGTCACAGAAATACATATTTCCATATGCTCCTGAGAAATTAGAAAAACAATAGTTATACATATGTTTATGTATACACCAAATTTTTTCTGCAATGATACATGACAAACTGATAGACTGTCCCTTTACTGACTCTCCATTCCTTCTTAACCAATGTTTTCCTCAGTTTAGAGCTTCCTGGTTTAATGTTCCATTTCTGCCCTCCTCCTAAAGTCCCATAGGAGTTAATAGTGTGAAACAGAAAGAAGCCCTGGATGAAAAGCCTAACTGCTATTTACTAGATCTCACCTTGATAAAGTTACCATTCTGCAATGCAAAGTCTCCTCATATATCAAACGGGTCGAACACCAATACATTCCTTGCAAGGCTGCTTTAACAAATGACTTGGGGAAAAATGCTTTGTAACTATAAAGCTCTATTCATTTGTTGGTTATTACTCTTGTCACATACCATGTGGACTATAAGCTCTTTGCCCACAAGGGGATTCTTTTTTTAATTCCCCAAGGTGCCCACACCAAACAGGCACTCAATAGATGTGTTCTGAGATTAGAAAAAAAGAAAAAGGGCAAGCATGAAGGTCAGGGCAAGTACCACCACCTCTGCTTTGCACTTTTACATCTGCTGCAAAAGGAAAGCGGGAGGTCACTTGTCCTGCCTTCTCTAGTGCAGTCAGGATGTGCATTTGTTCTATACACTCCACGTGGCTAGTGAACTTAGTGTGCTGCCTTTTCAGAAACAATATCAGGTAAATGATGTCCTTTATGCATATGAATTAGGCATCTACATAAGTGTATACAAAGATGTAGCAAACATCCAAAAGATATTATTCCTAATGAAGTATGGTAAAATAAAATATATCTGATATTTACTTACAAATAATACATATAAGGGATAATGAAACAAGATTTGTTATGAGTTGAAGATTGTTGACTGGCTGGTAGGTACAGAGTGCTTCATTATGCTATCCTATTTTTGTTTACGTTTGACATTTCCTATAATGAAAGTTTGTTGAGCATGCTAAACCAAAGATGAGCATATAGAATGACTGTCAGTACTGTGTATATAGGTGGTCAATAAATCTTAGAAATAGACAAAAAGAATATGGAGTCAGAGTTCTACATGGTGCAAAGACTATAACATGAATAAGTTACTAAATTTTTCCAAGTTAAATCAGAAATACGATTTGAATTCAGTTGTACTGTCTTCCAAGGAAGAACATACGAAAAGATAAGTGATAATAAAGGGAGGCAGAATTTTAAAGGAACAATGCCAATGATGATGTATAGCACAGTATTTATTGAACACATAAATGTGTCAGGAATATTGCTAACAGCTTCACATATATTGTTTCATTCAATCTTTACAATAATCTGTGGGGTAGGTCCTTCCCATCCCGGAACTCAGGATTGAACCAAAGCCCTCCCACAAGCTCAGCAAATACACAGGCTACCTCTGGCCTCAACCTTGCAACTCTCCTGCCTCTGCCTCTGGACTCACTAGGATTACAGGCATGCACCACTGTGCCCAGCCCAAAGCCCATATTCTTAACCGATATAAAGTACTGCCTTCCCAATACTTTGTAAGTCCATTCAGTGCTACTAAATTTAAAGGGTTTATTTAAATACATACTTTTAATTTTGTTTTTTGTTTGTGTTGTTTTCACACAGGGTCTCGTTATGTATCCCAGGCTGGCCTAGAACTTACTATATAGCCAAGGCTGGCCTTAAAACTCAAGATCCTCCTGCCTTAGTCTCCTGAGTGCTGGGATTACAGGCATGTGCCACCATGCCTGGTTATATTTTTAATTGATAAATAGTAATGGTATGTATTTATGGGGTGGGCTGTGACATTTCAGGACATGTATACAATGTGTAATGGTCAGATCAGGGTCACTGGATAAACTTAAGGGTTTTTAAAGACTTGTACATCACATTAAAATTTTCCTAAATTTCCATTTAACAAAAGATTGAATTCCCAAATGAAGATTGGGAATTGAAGCATATTCTAAAAAAAAACCCAAAGACTAAGGAAAGAATACATTAAGTGAGTATTAAAGCAGGCATAAGGCTTCAAATCCACATATATAACTTTCAGGCTGGAAATGTAGCTCAGTGGTAGAGTGCTAGCCTAGCATGCTCAAGGCCCTGGGCTTGAAACCTAGCACCACAAAAAACAAAACAAAACAAAACAAACAAAACTGTAACTCTCTTTTAACATACTTACAATATAGCTATATTGGCCTATTTACTGAAACATAACACAGGGCTACAAAATTTGACAAGCAATCTTTTTTTTTATTTTTTGAGACAGTCTTGCTATGTAGCCCAAGCTGGCCTTGAACTTGCTGTATAGCCCAGCTGGTCTCAAACTTGTGGCTCCTGGCTCAGTCTCCCAAGTGTTGGGATTATAGATGTGTGCCACTACACCCAGCTTAACAAACAATCTTTAATATGAATTTCAGAACTGTCCATTAGGGAATCAACCTGGGCCCTGAATAAAATTAAGACCACAATTTCCAAGGTTAGGCACAAAATATTCCTTTACACTGTCTCAGAAAGTATGAGTTTTTATGGTCACTGTAATTTTAGTACTACTGTATGTTTTTAATTTCAGGCTTAATACTCTTCACTCAGATTCCACAAATGATAATATTTTACATCTACTTTATTATTCATTCTTTCTCTATATACATATACCTTTTTTTCTTCAAAGATTTATGAGTAAGATGTGATATTATGCCTCTTTATCTCTAAATGCTTGCATTTGACACGACTGTATTTTAGTCACTGGTCACATGGTTGTTACTAAATTGTGTCCTCTGCAGACTCCCAAAATTGAAATTATGTTTTGCTAACTCATCTTTCTCTAACAACAGCAGGCATAACAGAAGCTATGGGAGAAGAAAGTGTTACCCCAAAACAAATGTCACATTAGATGTTGTGCTCAGTTTCAAAGTAAAAAAAACTGAAAAGATTACAAAGATTGTTGAGTGCCCTTTTTATATTGGGCAATTTAAGAAAAACAACACACTACAAATTGGGTTCCCTATGATTTCAAGAACCCAAACTGAACTGCAGTTGTGTTTGTTATCATGACAACACTCTACGTACCCTTTCTGTGCATGGTTAACACCTGACATCTACTCTAGTTATCTTCTGCTAGTCCATCACAGATTCTTTTGCTCAATATAAATTAAGTACAAAAGCCTTAACATTTTAATGAAAATGATTTTAAATGAATCACTTTTCATACCTACTCACAGTTGTTGGCAGGTACTCAAATGGTTTGTGATGATAAGCTATCCTATTAAAATATTTCTACAAACAGAACCCCCACGTCTGCCAGCTGGTCATGCTGTGGGGACTTGCATGTTGCTGTCATATTGAAAGCTACGCCACCAGTATTTCAGATACTAGTAGGGTTACCCTTGGTGGACAGGTTTCAGCTGAGCTTCTAGACTAAGACAGACTAGGGGAGAAGGACCCAGCAGCCCGTTCCTGAAAAAAATTAGCCATTGAAAATACTATGAACAACAGAGAAGCACTGTCAAATATAGTGACAGAAAATGAGCTATCCCCAGGCTGGAAAGCATTCAAGAAATGACTAGGGAAGAGTTGCCTCCTCAAAGTAGAGTCAACCTCCATGATGGGAATGGAATAAAGCCTCTGGGAACTATTTTGCTGATGTGGCACAACTCAAAATGAGAAAAAACATACTGGCTGCAACAATGGGCTCAAACATAAAAAGATCATTTGCATGGCACAGTGTTGGGTAGTGTTTTGTTCTGCTGTACTTAAGGTCACTATCAGTCTGATATGACTCAATGGCACCTAACAACAACAACAACAAAAGAGAAACTAGTATTATCAGTTATAAGATAGAACTATTCGTTCTTACCAATATTTGACATTTTAAAAATATTGCTTTAAAAAAGAGTAAATGGTCTAGAGGTGTAGTTCAGTGGTAGAGTGCTTGCCTAGCATCTGTGAGACCCTGGCTTTGATTCCCTAGAACCATAAAAAATACAATAAAATAAAAAAATAAAGGGTAACTATAGCTATTATGTAGACATACAGGGAAAAACACATAAGATGTAGGAGTTAATTCTGGTGATCCCTCCCCATTTTTAAAGTGCAAATTTCCTATTAAGAGTAGAAAGCCATGAAATAATTTTAAAGACACTAGTCAATAATCGCATGTGGCTAGTGGCTACCATAACAGATGATGTAAAGAAGGAACATTTCCTTCATCAAGGAAGTCTGCTAGTGTTATCAAGCCATTAGTTCTCTATCATTCTGTAAAAATCCATGCATCTTTGAAGTCCACAACATTTAGCTAAACCACTGCTTCTCAAACTTAAAAAATACAAACCATCAGGGATCTTGTTCAAGTAGAGATTTCTATGTCGTAAGTCGAGGTAAGCTTTAGGATTAGACATTGCTAACAAGCTCCGAGATGATATCAATTCTACAGGTCTACAGACTGCACTCTGAGTCGAAAGGAGCGATGGCTACCCACTTCCCCTCCTTGTTGCTAACAAATGCCAACTCCCAATCATTCTATCCCATGTACTAGGCTTTCTTTAGCATACAGTTCACTGCCCTTTTCTCTATCCCAACTCCTGTGTTCATCCTGGGCAATTTCAACTGTCCACATGGACAACCAAGCAACACCTCATCACTCAGTTTCTTGATCTTCACTGATGTCCTCCACCCACCACTCCATCCCTGTGGTCCCACCAAGACAACTTATAATCACCTAAAATGGTTCTACCTCTGAAATCCCTGTATCACCCTTTGGGACCACATTTGCTTGCTTTTCTAAGTATTTTCATTCTCACTGTTCTTCAACCTTACCAGGACCTCCAGCCCAGTCCTTGTTTCTTCTTATCCTTCTGCCTTCACTTCCCTCCGTATCTAGCTCAGATTTCTCTCTTGCAAATATCCTGAACTCCCTTGTCCTCTTAATTCTTTGTTGAATCTACTTTACAAAGCCCCAATTCTGAATTAGCCATCTAATCACTTTCTCTGTGCTACATCTAACCTCCTGAACTGCTGGCGGCAAAGTCACCAGGTCTGATTGTTGGGTACCACTTTATACATGCATGAATACCAACTTTAACGGGGCCCTCAACCCCGTCTGGAAACTACATGTCTCTACGCAAACTTCCTCTTTTATTCTTCAAAGTTATTCTTTGAAACACTCTCGTTCTTCAAACTCCATCCCTCATCCCTCTCCCTACATTCTCTCTCACAGAGAAAACAGATCAGGTAACCACCTGTCCTCATCCTTCTCTCCTATTAAAATGGAAATGTCTTCCTATCACAGGGCAAACATTTTGCTTGTGTGCTGACTCCTCTTTCCTGTACCTTTAATCTGTTCCTCATAAGGGTTTATGCATTAACTAATCGCCATCCCTCTGAAAAATAAGAGTCAACTAAGTAAAAGAAGCCAATCTGGAAAAACTATATACTATATAATTCTAACTATATTGACATTCTGGAAAAGGCAAAGACATAAACATATCAGTGGCAAGGAAAGGATGAACAGGTAGAGCAAAGGGGATTTTTAGGGCATTTAAGCTAGTCTGCATGATAATATAAAGGCGGACACACATCATTACACACATGCTAAAATCCACAGAATGTACCACACCAAGAGTGAATCCTAATTGAAATGATGCACTTCCGGTGATAATGATATGTCAATGTGGATTCATCGGTTGTTACACAGTACCTCCCTGGTATGGGATGAAGACCCTGAGGGAGGTTCTATGTGTTGGTAGTATCACAGAGAGTAGATAAGTGAGAACTCTGCACTTCCTGTTCAATTTTGCTATGAACTAAAAAACTGCTCTGAGAAAGTCTAGGGCTCAGGATGTAGCTCAGTGGCAAAGTGCTTGCCTAGCATACATAAAGTGCTGGGTTCAATCTCTAGCACCTCAAAAAAAGCCTATTAACTAAGGGAAAAAAACTATCCTTCAACTTCCTTCCAACTATTCCCATGCCCCTTCATGAATAGACATATTAGAAGGCATACCTATTTTCCTTATCTCCAAGTCTTCACCTCCCATTTGCTCTGAGGTGCGTATCTATATGGCTCCTCTCCCTATTACTCCACCCAAAGCATTCTCTAAGGTCACCAGTGACTCCAGTGCCACTGAATCACATGGATGCTTTCTCAACAGCATACAAAGTTGACCATTTTAGTTCTTTTAGGAACTACTACCTTCCTTCCCTTGGCTCCTAGGACTGCAGACTAACAACTTTCTTCCTACTCTTCTAGCCATTCCCCCTTTCTCCCTCTACAGGCCCAAAGTATGCAAGTGCGAGGCCCTGGGTTCAATCCCCAGTGCCGCAAAAACAAAACAAAACAACAACAACAACAACAACAACAACAACAAAAAACCCTCTTAAATTTGTCTACTGCTCATCCCCATAGTTACAATTTCAGTCTAACTCTACCATTACTTATTCAGATTCCTGTAATGGGCCATTTTCCCTGCTTAAAACCCTCAATCATCTGTTGTCCTTAGGATAATATCCCAAACCCTTACTAAGCTGGTCCATGCATTCTTCCAAACTCATCATGTGCCACTCTGTCCTTTCATGGTTTTCTATCAAGTCCCTTCCTGCCTTGGAGTCTTCAAAGATTCTGTTCCTTCTGCATAAATTTCTCTTCTAATTATCTTTAGTCTTTGAAGTCTTAATTTAAATGAAACTTCCTCATAGCCTCCCCCATGCATGTGTTCATGATACCCTATATTTCTCATTCATGTTATTATAATTGTAACAAAGTAACTGTGAGAGTAGTTATTTAACATACATCTCTCAAATTAGACTTTAAGTTATTTGGGGACAGAGACTCGGTTTACCACTATATCTGCAATTGCCTAAAAGGCCTGGCACACTGTAGGTGAAATAAATTTACCAATCTGTGCATAATTCCAGAGGGACACTGTCCCCAGCTATTGCAATTGTTAGGGGAGGTATTTTTAATCAGAAATGTTTTCTTGCTCACTTCAGATCATTTTTCAGGCAGCCTATTTAGGGCCATCAACACTTATAGGCAAATATACATATAGTTCCCAGGACTAGCATTCTGATAATATAATGATATAGTAAGAGCTCAAAACTTGAAACAAACATCTAAACACTTTGGGCTATAAAGAAACTGCTTTTGCAATTTTTTACAGTCTATAGTTTTCTGAAGTAAAACTAATGACATGGGTTTTAGGTGATATTTAATAATACTTAACTTGATATGGGAAAATTACATTGCTATATTATGAAGTTATACCTGAATTTAATACTTTGAAGAAGTTTATATTGTATAAAGCTTACATGACAGACTGAATTATACAGCATTTATCATATACTAAATATGAAAGGTTTGGCACCACAGATGGTAAATAATCAGGAAATTTCCATAGGTATCAGTTCCTTTTCTCTGGAGACTAGTTCAGTAAAATTCTCAAAGACAGATTCTGAAATACAATCCTATACCCCCCCATCAAAAATCATAGTCACAAAGTCAAACATGTTGCCTATCAGAACAAATGGAAATTCTGTTTCTTGCAGAGCACTCCATATAAAATAAGTCTGAGCTATATGTTTGTGATAAAAGCAAAAATTCAATAATTATAAACTCTGGAGTACTTTTTAAATGTGAGATTATGCTTCAAGTTCTAGAATGCATTATAAACATACTCTTTATGCTAATGACACAAGAGGCCCCAATATTCTAGAGAAGGATTATACATTGAACCAGAAAGTCAACTCAATTCATTCACAAATGTGAAGTTTTAGCAATCCTGACAGTTACATCAAAAGAAAAGCTGACTTGAAAAGTATATTCACAGAGCAAAAGGGTAGTCTCAGAATTATTCTACATACTTTACATAGTCTGCAGTGACTTTTCTCTACCACAAGGTGGCACTATCAGCTTCAGAAATCTAGAGAATAAACTGGGAACCAGCTAATCAGTATATATTAATTATCCTTCTTAAATACCTCAAATATCCTGTCCCAGCATGTTCATATACTTGTATAAATTAGCTCTTGAGTCTCTATCCTCAGCTATTAACAAATATGGCCACTATAATCTTAAAAGAGTATCCCATTACTGCATTTAAAATCTGCAGAATGAAAGGTGGGAAAGCTTACTCATAGCATGGCTTTCTTTCTTTTGTGATGCTGGGAATGGAACCCAGGGCCTCACACATGGTAGGCAAGTGCTCTACCACTGAACTACCCTCCCAATCCCTACTCATAACCTTTCACAAAAGATATTTTCATTCAATTCTAGAATTAAGTGAAAAAAAAAAAAGAGGTAAAGATTATAAAGACGCCTCGGTCATACTTTATCTTTAAGAAGGCATTTTGTTCTTATTTGTCGAGTCTATTTACCTTAGACTAGTTTTTGCAAGACTGAATTTTTTAATTTTCAATTTTAATTATTTTCATTGTACATATTGATAGGGTACAGTGTGATAACTCAATACATATATGCAATGCATAATGATCAAATCAGGGTCATTAGCATTTCCATCTCCTAAATCATTTCTTTTAAAAAATGTTTATTAACACACAATGATTGTACATATTTATGGGGCACAGCATGGTGTTTCAATACATGTATTAAGACATGACTGCACTTTCAACCAGCACTTCAAATTATTTGGATTATGGCTGGGCCCATGGCTTTATTCTCAACAACTTAGGAGGCAGAGGCAGGGGGATCACCAGTTTGAGCCCAGAGGCAGTCTGCATAACTTAGGGATACCTTGTCTCAAGATAAGAAAATTAAAAAGGGGCTGGGGATGCAGGTCAGTGGTAGAGCCCTTTCGAAGTATGCTTGAGGCTCTGGGTCCAGCCCCCCAGAACTGTTCAAAGAGAAAGAAGAAAAAGAAAGAAAGAAAGAAAGAAAGAAAGAAAGAAAGGAAGAAAGGAGGGAGGGAGGGAGGGAGGGGAAAAGAAAGAATGAAAGAAAGAAAGAAAGAAGAAAAAGAGAGAACAAACTCGCACTAATTTGGATTTCAGATGTGAAACGATACTATTTTGTATCATAAAAGCCAAGTGTAAGAGATCAAAAATGGCCATCAATCTTAATATGTTAACACCAATAATTAGGTAAGTCTTCATAAAAGAAACAACTTCCTAAAACAGCAGTTTGATCCATTTTAACTTTAAGCAGCATTTTCTCAGAAGCTAACAAAATTTTAAAGATCTCTAATGTAAATGAAGGACTAGAACAATATCAGATTAAATATAAGCCATTTTATGCTGCTAGTAAAAGCACCAAAACCATCTGTTCAAAAAGGTTTGAAATAATTTGATCTGAGAACATCTCCATATCTTTTAAAGACCAAGTACAACTTGGCTAACTATATATAAACATGACTAACTTGGTTTTGTATAAATTCAAGTAGAAACAAACTATAAAATAACTTCAAAAGTTTCTATTCTAAATTTGGTTACTTATAAACATGTCTGTATTTTTTAAAGTAAGTACAGTAGTCCTCACTTACCAGTAGGGGATACAGTTCAAGACCCCCAGTGGATGCCTGAAACCACAGATAGTACTGAATCCTTATGTATTTTGTGGTTTCCTTCACATACATACTTATGATAAAGTTTAACTTATAAATAAGGAACAGTAAGAGATTAACAAGAACTAATAATAAGATAGAACAATCATAACAATATACTATGATAAAAGTTATTTAAAACTTATGAATTATTTATTTCTGGAATTTTCCATTTAATAATTATGGACTGTGGTTGACCAGAACTAAGTGAAACCATGAAAAGCAAAACCACAGATAAGCATACTAGAATGTGATTAAAAATTTAACAGAGAGCTGGGCACGGTGGCTCACACCTGTAATCCCAGCGGCTCAGGAGGCAGAGGCAGGAGGACCACAAGTTTGAGACCAGAGGCAGTCTGCATAATTTAGCAAGACCCTGTCTCAAAAAGTAAAGAAATGGGTTGGAGGTGCAGCTCAGTGGTCCAGCACTTGCGAAGCATACATGTGTGAGGCCCTGGGTTCAACCCCCAAGTACCGCAAAAAAAAAAAAAAAAAAAAAAAAATAACAGAAAGCCTGGTGATCACAAAATGTATAATTAGTCCTAATATCACATTATCTGTGATATCTGATAGAAGAAAGGATTCCAATTATCACTCTTATAGAAACATGTCACCTCCTAGTATCATTTCTTCCTTAAGTGAAATAAACCTGCAACATATACTTTATAAGATTTTAGGAGTAAAATTTTTCTTAAAAATTTAGATTTTCACTATGTACATAGTTTATCACAATGCTTTTCCCAACTCTTCTAAGTACATTTAATATTGAGATATATCGTATGGGACAAATTAATACAGGACCATTACTCATATTTTACTGAAATTCCTTCTTGAAACTGGAAAGCAGCTGAGTGACATACCTTCAGAGTTATGAGCAGTTTTCTTGTGTTTCCTACAATAAACCCTATGAAAAAAATGAGGAAATAAGAAATTATTAAACTTATTTTTTAAGTTAAGAAAATGAGCAGTACATTTCACCCCATTCACAAGTTGGATTCACAAAATCTTACTATGAAACTTCCTACATCATTTCTTTCAGCATTAAATCACTCAAAAAAACCACCCTTTATGATGATGGTGAAATACTTTGAAATGGGAAAACATTTTGACAAAAGCCCAAAGAAAGTATGATTTCTTAGAAAGCCTTAAAGAGAAGTTAAATAATTACATGTAAATTCCTTGGGAAGGTTTCTCTCGTATTTGAGCTTTATCATGCAATGCACAGTGGTAGTGGTATGTCCTGTGACATGTTTTTACATCACAACCAATTGTTGCTCCAGGACAATGGCACAAAGAACACATCTACAGAAAAACAACAAAATCATATTAGTATGTGCTTTTGCTAAGACTGTGATAACAGGTTAGAAGCGCATTAATTTCTGTCAGGAGAAACAAACTAGTTAATAAAAACTTTATAATTAATAATGCTATTTTTCTTGATTTCTCTCCTAGAAATAATTTGAATAAAATTATTCTGGCAGTATTTCTTCCCAAGTTAATGACAAAATAAACACAATGTTACAAATGCCTGTATTTTTGTTGTGGTCAAGAGAAAATGTGAACTACTGTAAACCATGGATGTCAGATGTATATAACATTATAAGCGAGACAGGCCTTTTTTGTAATCCAAGTATTCCTGGATATGAGTAACTGGGAAAATCTCTCATATGAGAAATTTTCTTTCCTTAATATTTCCACTTAATTAACTCAATGAAAATCTTTGGCAAAAAGGTAAAAGCAATTGAAAGTGCAGAAAGTAAAGAGGATAAAATAAATAGTTTTTAAAATACCTCGAGCTCTGAGAATATTTTGTGATGTCAAGTTGATTATACTGTGAAAATATGCACATCTACTTCAGTTTAATCTGTTACCTCTTGCATTATGAATTCAGGCAAACAGATAAAAGAACAGATTTTTTCAACATATTTTAATACATCTTACATTCTGAAATTATTGGATAATTCATACTGATTAGCTCATGCTCTATATTTAGGAAAAAATTCTTTTTAAAAAAGTACTTAACAATGACTGTTAATGGTTTGGGTTCACATATCATAGTGTACTATAGTACTCAATGGACTTTTAATGAGGCTATTTCCTAAACTATAAATGCCATACTGAAATAAATTCACAGTGAGGTAAAAAACTAAAAAACTGTTAATTTGTTTCCTGGCTACTCGATACTTTGTTTCAAATACCTTCTTGTAAACTCTGGCACAGGCCTGTGACCTCAGCTCTTGGGAGACTGAGGTGGGAGGATCTCGGTTTGAGGCCAGCCTGGAGTAAAATTGGCAAGACCCAGTCTCTCCCCCACAAAAAAAAAAAAAAGAAAAAAGAGTAAGAAGATGGCTTATGATTCTAACTTTTAGATTACTTGGCCCGTAAGCAATTTTGATGTACCAAGAAGCTAATATCAACTCCAATAAAATTTCTTACATTTCTCTAAGCAAATCAAAAACACAAACTCATTAAAACTATCATTTAAAAATACTTATATATAAGTCAAAAACAAACACTCTTATTACAGGTACTTCCCAGAAAATATAAGGGCCAGTGGTCATTATTAATAGTTGAGAAATACCCCACTTCCTCAAATAAATATAGAAACATTGAAGTATTACTGTAAAAAGAAATATTGTGCCAAATTACCAAGCATGGAAAGTTTCTGGATGGCATATAAACTCTTGAGGAGGTAGCACAGTTGTAGTGTAGATTAACTATGAAGTAGTACTGCCTTAGTAAATTACGTTTCTGATCGGAAAACATACAAATTTTGGAACCCACAAAAGAACATCAAGAAAATTTAAAAATCACTCATACTCACCAGAGATGCCTTACAGTGTTTCAATGCTTACATGAAAGTATCTTCCTCTCTCTTTCCTTCTTTAGTTTCCTCCTTTCTTTCTTTTCTTTTTCTTTTCTTTCTTATTTATTTATTTATTTATTTCCTACTTACTTACTTACTTACTTACTTGTTGGGGATAGAATTCAGGGGCTCACACGTGGCAGGCAAGTGCTCTACCACAGAGCTATACCTCCTACCCCTGTGAAAGTATTTTTCTAAATACTTTTACACATACGATTTTACAACCTATTTTTTTAACTTAATAAACATTATCCCATTTCATTAAGAATTCTACTGGAAGTAGTTTACTTTGAAAGTACATCTAAAAAGGATTTGGATAGGTACATTCTGAAAAAAAACCTATTGCACTCAATAATCAAGCAAAAGTGAAAGGATGGATGCTGTTAACAACACACCACTGCCAAAGATACAGTTAAATGAGCACTCTCTTATACTGCTGGAAATTGGCATGCACTCTGGAAAGCAATTTGTCTTTATCAGAGTTTTCTCAAAGTTTACATCCTCGGATGCAATAATTTTACTTCTGCAAACATAGTCAAAATATAATCAGATCCAAACAATTTATGTACAAGTACACTCATTGCAGAATTATTTAGAATAGCCCCAAATGTAAAATGGGACCACTTCAACCATTACCACATCAACGCACCAGCTGGATGCACCCACGTCATGGTGTCCAATCTCCCCCTCTGCATAAAGAACCTGCTCTTTAGGTTGCTACACTCCTTACTAGTACAAGTCTCTCAGAAGAATTACTGTCAGCTGCCACTTACTATCATGCTTGCACTGTACCCATGGCTCCCTCAAATGCGGGAAAATGAAAGTTAACTGGAGAGGAACATGTTTTTCAAGAATAATGTTAGACTACCTTCCCTGCTAAAAGAAATGCCTGACCCACTTATCAATATTCTGTTGAGAGCTAATTTTCTTCCTCCAACATAGATACATTAATTCTTAGCTTCTCCTGTTCATATCCTAATTTCATGTCCTTGCTTTAAATAAGGATGAAAACTTCATCACTGATAATGATTTTACTTCTACTCCCTTACTCAATTTTTTCCTAGTAGACCTAGTAAACCTCAATAATTAATTATCAGCTCCAAACTGGGGAGATTGGAAAGAGGATTTTCCTATTGGCGATATTTGCATGGCATCTCTATAGTGCAGTCAGAAACTGTACTAACCTGGGTTAAGTTGTGCTATACAGTCAGTCTCAAGGAGCTGACCCACAGAAGAAAGAGGAACTAAGTCGCACATGGGAGGAGACACAGGAACTCAAAGACTTAGCTAAAGTACAGTGGAAAATAGAGACATAACTATTCTTTGGCCAACTGAACTAGACTAAGACTAAAATTCAGTTTGCAAAAACTCTTAAGGAACAAAAGGGAGAACATCACTTTTTCAGTAGCTAAGGGGAGTAAAATGAACATGAATTTGCCAATTTCTAGGATAGGCAGAAAGAGAAGGCTTTGGGGGAAATGCCAGAATCTGACGGCTAGATAGAATAGTTTCCAATGGAATACTGTTTCACCTAGCTTAACTGTGGTGCATGCACTATGTATGTCAACAACTACCAAGGTATAGCTACAAACTCTCACAAACAAGCACTGTAGTCAACTAGGCTGGAGACACTTGATTCAGAAAAACTGCTATAAATACACAGAATATGCAAAGGAAGGTACAAAAAGAACCCATGTTCTTGAGCAAGTAAGGCAAAGAAAAAAAAAAGCCAAAACCTGCTGGGAGCCATGGAGCATGCCTGTAATCCCAGCAACACGTGAGGCTGAGGCAGAAAGATCACGAGTCCGAGGCCAGGGGCAGTCTGCAACTTAGTGAATCCCTGTCTCAAAATAAAAAACTAAAAAGAGGTTGGGAGGTGAAGCTCAGTGGCAGAGCACTTGCCCAGCATGCATGAGGCCCTAGGTTCAATCCCTTGTTGTTGTTAGGTGCCGTCAAGTCGGTATCCGACTCATAGTGGCCCTCATAGGGTTTTCAATGGCTGACTGTTTCAGGATTGCCTTGGGAGTGGATTGCCAGGTCCTTCTCCCATTTCTGCGGTGCTGGGAATTGAACCTGGGACCTCAGAGACTGCAGCACAGTGCTCTACCAACTGAGCTAAATCCCAGCCTCAATCCCTTAGTATCAGGGAAAACAGAAAGAAATAAAGAAAGAAAAAAGAAAAAAAATGCCCAAACCACTTGGAGAAGAGGATAAGATACCTCGGATATTTTCATAGGAGATACAGGCCAAAAATAAAATGGGAGCAGCTCACCTGCCACAGTTGTTTATCTCTCTTCTTTTTAATAAGATAACACTATCTCCAATAAAAATCAGAAAAAAAGACAGTCCAGTTGGAGTGAGTTTTCAGAGATGCCCCCAAAATGTTCCATAACTCCAGGTTCATTGCCTTATAATAATACTTCACATTCGCATATCCAACACAGTTAGTCAACAGAGTAGCCTCTGATCTATGTGGTTAACTGACAACTGTAGGATTTGGTAAAAATTCCTAAAAAGAAGACCACAGCATGGAAGGCTGGAATATGATCTCATAACTGTTTCTGTTTGATACTAAAGCTACGATTATAAAAACATTTTGAAGGAGACCTCATGTAAACACGAACTTAACACTATTTATGAGGTCTAAGTGGAAAGCTAGAAAACAATGAAATTTGGAAGCTGTCAAAGTCATTGAAAACTGACAGGGTGCTTGAAGGGTAGATTAGGACCTTAAATTCTAAGTGCTTCTAAAAAAGAGGGCCACTGAAAAGTCCTTGTTAAGTTTTTACTAGAGTAACAGGCTAAAGCTAAGCAATTACTGAATAGAGCACATCCAAGGTCTTAGAAATTGGAGGGAAATGAATCAAGCCTATCAAGTTCTTGCTTATTAACCTAATTTGCTAACCTTACTCTGAATATCTCATATTCCAATGCCATCCAACTCTCTGAATCATAACTGATGAGAAAAAAAAATTCTCTTATTGTAGCTTTTGAAATTATTTTTCACCTACAAGCTTCATACAGACATTTTCTAAGTGTAGATCCTTTTTTTTTAAGCTCTCGGGTGTGGGTCTTTCCAGCTGAAGGTACTGTAAAGGCCCATGCTGCCTGCTATAGTTCATCTGTAAAGAATGTCAAATGCACAGCCATGCTCAAGTAAGTCCTGAGACATTCCCCAAAACCAGACATAAATTATTTTATAGTATTGAGTTTTGTTTTGTTTGTTTGTTCATTCACAGTGCTGGGAACTGAACCCAGGGCCTTGTGCATGGTAGGCAAACAGTACCACTGAGCCACATCTCCAGTTCGGATTTTATATTATTGGTTTTGGTTCACCTCCATTAGTACAAATAAATGAGAATTATATAAAGAAATAAAGTTACAGTATTCCAAATTATAAATAAGTATTAAATAAAGGCAAAGAAAAATTGTGCATTTAAATAAACTTATTCGGTAATTGCCAAAGACCCAATTTTCTCCATCATTAGACTTGAAGTTTCTCATTGGCCTTACATTCATTTTTTCTTAATCACCTCAAAAGCAAAGCAAATTTCATCTTCACATAAATTTTATGTAAAATATCTACATACATTAAAATTAACCTACAGGCCATAATTGGAGCTTTAAAAAATTCCCACATATATGAATGCATTCACAACACATGTACACTTACTTACACAGATGATAATGAACAAATCATGAAGAAAATTTACCTCTTTTCCTCTTAAAATACCATAGGGCAAGTATCCTATGGGCTTCATTTAGCCTACCACTTGTTTTTGTAAATAAAGTTCTACTGCAACACAGCCATGCTCATTTCTTTGTAGATTGTCTGTGATTATAACTGAGATCATATGGCTGGGAAAGCCTTAATATTTATTACCTGGTCACTTATAGAAAAAGTCTGTCTGGTCATAAACATCTGTAATCCCAGCACTCAGGAGTTTGAGGGAGGAAGATAGTGGGATGGAGGCACACCTGGGCTACATAGCAAGACCCTGGCTCAAAAAAACAAAGTTTGCCAACCTTTGTCCCAAGACAATGGTAAACAACCAAGGGCATTCATCAAAAGTCACTAGGGAAACTTTTTCAAAGGACATTTCTCGGCACACCATCCCCTTTCTGATTTAGTAGAGCGGGTTAGATACCATTGCTCTAAGGACTTAGTAGCACCAATAGTCACCTCCTGCTTTTGTGAATGTACACAGCAAATGATAGCATTGTGGGTGCTCCTTTTGGCTCTTACTAAATGCTAAATGAGACACACAGTCTATACTTCAAATCACACTGGCATTTAGTACTTATTTAAAATGTTTGGCCACTTCCTTCTCTTTGAAACTTTTCCTTCCCCCTTTGACTTCTATAGCATACCTCTCTTCGTAGAACACATTTCAACTGTCACTTTCCATGGAGATTCTGACTTCTCAGGTGAATCAAGCTGTGGTCTTCTTGCCAGCTTTCCTGTGGCATTCTTTATTTCTAAGGCTAAACTGTATTTATTTATGGTGTATCCTAGGTGCCTAGCATTGTGCTTGGTACCAAGTAGGCACTCAAGTATTTGACGAATAGACAGATGAATTCTAAATCTGAACGGACAAATACAATGCCTAAGGAAACAAAATAGTAACACCTAATGTGGGTGAGGGAGTGAAGGTTGAAGAAACCTGAAAACCCTCATGCTTGAAGCATACACAGCTCTCCACCATCCTGAAGAAATAACTAACCTGATTTTTTCCATGGAGATTTCTCTTGGCCCTTTTCAAACTGTTAAAGCTGCAAATAACACTAAAACACTGATTAACCAAAGCAGGAATTCTATGCTACGCCGTGACTTCCCTGGTCAATGTGCCCCTAGCCCATTATTAAGGCTTTCCACTTTATCCAATTGAAGCCCTTTCCTTCTTGAAATTCAACCATCAATAAGTGCCCACTTACTTATTAGAACAGGACTGAGCACAAAGGAGACATCGAGCACATGCTAAGAGTTTCCTATGCACTACCTCCACATAATCCTATGCTAAGCAAAAAGAATATAGTCTTACTCTCCCAGAGTCCACAACACAGTGTGCAAGAAAGGCTTGTGGATGTGTATCAAACAGTGCGTACTGTGTTGTATGGTATGACAGAGGCAAGTGTGAAGTTTGAACTGGACCTCAAAAATAGAACTGTTATGAGCCACCTGAGAGGAAAAGGGAAATGCAAACAGAGGTGAACATCAGTCCATGCATAATTATGGGGGCAGACACAGGATGTTTAAGAAAGTGAGAGGGGAGAAAATGAGATAAGGATGGAAAAGATACATTAAGGCAGGATTTCTGAATAGCAGGTTGCTGGATATTTGTTGTATAGTAAGGAATCGTTAAAGGTTTTGAGTTAGAGTGTAAAATTAGCTCTTAAAAGCAGGGATCAAGTAACTATCAAAAGTACATTTATAGCCGGGCGTGGTGGCGCACGCCTGTAATCCCAGCAGCTTGGGAGGCGGAGGCAGGAGGATCGCAAGTTCGAGACCAGAGGCAGTCTGCATAACGTAGGGAGACCCTGTCTCAAAAAAGTAAAAAAAATGGGCTGGAGGTGCAGCTCAGTGGTCCAGCACTTGTAGAGCATGCAGGCGCGAGGCCCTGGGTTCAACCCCCAGTACCACAAAAAAAAAAGTACATTTATTGGAAGGATTAGAAGAGGAACATTGGACATAGCATTAAGAAAGAAAAGGTGGCAAAGGCACCCCAGAAATAGAATCAACATGACTGATGTGAAAGGAGGAAGAACTGAAGGTAAAGGATTTAGAAAGAGAATCAGATTTCAGGGAGGGGAGGTTACAAATACTGGTTTAGACAGGTTGAGTTCAAGATATCTGCAAGACATCTATGTAGAGCAAACAAGTATGCTGCCATCACTATATTTAATTCTCCACAGTGTCTACTGTATATCCCTTGTCTCCTGAAAAATCCTGCATTGCCCTTCCCTATTCCCTCCTATCTGAGCAGAAATTCCCGTCTAGTATTTAAAGACCTTGCAATCACCTTAGCTTATTTAATGTTCATCTATTATTGACTTATCTCAATGAGCCATTCTGGTATGGTTCACCTATTTCTTACATTCACTCCATTTTTAAAACTTTACTATCCTAGGAAGTGGGGCTAGGGTTTAGCTCAGTTGGTAGACTGCTTGCTCTGCCCTCTCTGAGGCCCTGGATTCGATCCCCAGCACCACAAAAATGGGAGAAGGACCTGGCAGCCCACTCCTGAAACAACCCCAGAACAATCAGCCAATGAAAACCCTATGAATAGCAGAGAAGCACTGACAGTGCTGGGCATGGCACAGTGTCGGGGAGTGTTTCGTTCTGTTGTACGTAGGGTTGGTATGAGTCAGAATGACAGCACCTAACAAAAACAACAATCCTAGGAAGTGGTCTTAATTTCTCAAATAGGTACAACTCCACTCAAACAGAAGAATAAAAAGGGATACACTAGGAATTGTTTTATATGCAGATTCATGGCATGCCCAATATCTAGATCATAAACCCTCAGACACTTGTTTTTCTAGAGTGTCACATACTCCACTAGTACTGAGTAAATAAAGACTATGTGGAATTAGTTGTCTTCTTTTCAGAGGCTACAAATTTTTCTTGAAGGTAAAAATTAGGACATTCTTACATAGGATTTATATAGGGTTTCTGTCCTAAAATTTACCAAGATAATGTGATTAACAGAACATATTAATAGAAGTCTGAGTATGTAATAAATTCAGCATTATTTCCATCTTTATTAGAAAACTACTAAGCTCTAATTATGTTTTTTAATTATGATTTTTGGTTGTGAAGTTTAAAAGACAATCTAGTATAACCTGGTGATTTTGAGTTCTGGCCCTGGATTCAAATCGCAGCTCTGACACTTACTAGGTATATGACCACAGTCAGGCTACCTAATTTCTCTGAGCCTTGGTTCCCTTACATGTAAGCTAAGAATGAATACTTTCCAATCTCACATAATCCACTGTGTGGATTAAACAGAATCATGTATTTAAAATACTTTACCTAGTTCTTAGCACATATTAAGTGTTCAATAAATGTTAGCTATTTCTACTACTAGAAAAAAGTAAGCCAGTGCTGTGATGCACACCTGTAATCTCAAGTGACTTAGAAGGCTGAGGCAAGAGGTCACAAGTTCAAGGTCAGAGACAACCCATGCAACTTAATGAGACATTATCTCAAAATAAAAAATAAAAAGGGGCGGGGGTGCAGTTCAATGGTGTAGCACTTGCCTACCATGTATGAGGTCCTGGGTTCAAGCCTCCAGAAGAACAAAAGAAAAAAAAAGAAAAAGAAGAAAATGTTTAATGGATTTCATAAGATGTGTGAATAAAATTTAATTTGAAAAAGGGAAAGTTTAAGAGTGACATGAGGATGGCCACCAAGCATATGAAAGATTGTTTAAAAAGAAAAAAAACCCAAATACTTATTTAATGGAAGGAAACAGACTTAGAATAAACGCTTTTAAATTAAGAGAGAGAGAGTTGGAGCTAGGTGCCTCAGCACATACCTTTAATCCCAACAACACAGGAGGCTGAGGCAAGAGGATCTCGAGTTCAAGGCCAGAGACAGTCTACATAACTTAGTGAGACTCTGTTTCAAAATTTTTAAAAAAATGATAAAAAGGGGCCGGGGGTGCAGCTCAGTGGTAGATCACTTGTCTAGCATGTATGAGGCCCTGGGTCCAACACTCAGTACTGCAAAAAAAAAAAAAAAAAAAAGGGGTGGGGGGAGTAAGGGGGTAAGAGATACTTAAGTTATACAGAGAGATGGATTTCTCAGCTCTGAAAGTTACATTTTACTGGACTTGTTCCAGGTTACTTAGGTAGAAATGATTTCCTGACATAATGATAAACAAGGCAGTCAAAAATGTTATCTTGGATGGCTTGAAAGGCAATCTTGCCGGAGGGTAAGGAAGGTGAACTAACTGACCTTCTGAACTCTTTCTGATCTTGCAATCTGTGATATAGCTGACATAGGTACCAATTAGTAAAAGTTATTCAATGTAGATCTTCTAGTGATCTCACAAACTAGCTTTATCCAGAAAGAGTATATTCTTCAAAAATACTGCTCAAGTGTCTCCTTAAACCAATTCAAAAAAGCAATCATAACTCATAATTTTACTTGGAAATGTGCGTTTCTTGTCTAGATGGCTGGGGAATAAGAATAGATGGTACAGATGTGGTGTCTCCATATGGCTTCAGTAGGAACTGGAAATCATTCTGGAAAAACATATTTCCAAACTACAAAAACAGGGCCTCAAATGATAGCCTTTGAACCCTGACAAATTTTTCCTGGTCCACCTTGGGGCTATACATTTAAAGATGATGGAAAAGAGATGAATATATTCATGCAGAATAGCTTTCCTCCTCTGATCCTGGAGATTGACATGGAAACCTTGGTAAACTGTCTATGGCTACAAGAACATAGGAAGCACATACTGGCACCTCCTGCCCTACTGAGGACTCCCATCCTCATGAGACTCTGACCCATCTGGCCACCCATCCCTTTTCACCTCAAGCCTCAGTTTCTTCTATCCCTTCTGGTGGGGCAGGTGAGCATCTGTGGTGCCAATACCAGGTACAGACTGGAATCTGTCTTGAAAACACTCAGGGGCCAGTGCTCCTAGTTTTGATTATTTTCTATGGATATTCACGACCTACTTTTCACCTAGAAATTCCTATGAAGAGGAGCCAGGACAAACAGGCTCACAGGATAAAATGCCTTAAAAAGTCAATTGTTGTTGTTGTTAGGTGCCGTCAAGTCGGTATCCGACTCATAGCAACCCTCATGGGGTTTTCAATGGCTGAGTGCTTCAGGATTGCTTTGGGAGTGGACTGCCAGGCCCTTCTCCCATTTTTGTGGTGCTGGGAATTGAACTTGGGGCCTCAGAGACTGCAGCGCAGCACTCTACCCACTGAGCTAAATCCCAGCCCAAAAAGTCAATTAGGGAAGGTGATTATCTAGTTTATATGTAGTTTATCTAGTTACATAAAGCTCCTCACTTTTTATCCCTTCCTATTTGATTTATGGCCCTTTTATTGCTTAGACAAATCTACAAAGGGAAAAGGAAAGCAAACGAAAATCTAGGATTTTAGTAGCACTTAGTAGCACTTAGTACTAAGCACTAGTAGCACTTCTTTTAAAAACAATATAACAGAAGGAACAAAACCAGAGACCAAAAGGAGCCTTAAAAATCATTTCAAAGTGAAACATAATTGCTCCCCTCCTATTCCCTATGTAAGTTATTCAAATTTTGACATTTTGGAGAAAGGAAAGGGAACAAAATTATATGCCCAGGATAGAAGCACTCCCTTCTGCCACTATTCCTCAATGCTAGATGCCCACAGTGTCAAATAGCTTCTAAAACAAATTGTAACTTTTTTTTGGATTGCTGGGGATTAAACCCAGGGCCATGTACAAGCTAAGAAAGTGCTCTATCACAGAGCCACGCCCCCAGCCGTCAGGTAACTATCTTTTATAGCACTTTTTAGTCCTACAATTTCCCTGTGTAGTAAGCAGCAATGCAGCACTGTCTATTGATGGTTGGTAAGAAGACAAAAAAGTTAATGACTTGTCTAAGGTTACACAATGTGCCCATGTAGCTCAGCGGTAAAGTGTGTATGCTTGGCATCTGTGAAACCCAGGGTTCAAACCCCAGCACCAAAATAATTAGATATCATGACTTGTCAGTCTAGCATGCCTTTTGGTAATCTTCAATGATATTAGCAGGATATTAGTTTATTTATAAGCAGTAACTACTATGGTGGCCACCAATTATCAAGTCTTAACTATATGCTGAGCACTATGCTCAGTCCTATACATTCTATTGGGCTGGGATTTAGCTCAGTTGGTAGAGGGCTGCGCTGCAGTCTCTGAGGTCCGGAGTTCAATTCCCAGCACTGCAAAAATGGGAGAAGGGCCTGGCAATCCACTCCCAAGGCAATCCCGAAACAGTCAGCCATTGAAAACCCTATGAGGGTCGCTATGAGTCAGATACTGACTCGATGGCACCTAACAACAACAACATACATTCTATTCTGTTTTTAATCCTGATAATAAGTTTATGCTGGGATTTAGCTCAGTTGGTAGAGCGCTGCGCTGCAGTCTCTGAAGTCCCGAGTTCAATTCCCAGCACCGCAAAAATGGGAGAAGACCTGGCAATCCACTCCCAAGGCAATCCCGAAACAGTCTGCCATTGAAAACCCTATGAGGGTCACTATGAGTCGGATACCGACTCGACGGCACCTAACAACAACAACAACAACAACAATAAGTTTATGTGATGAGTACTATCATTATCCTCTTTTTGTAGGTAAGGAAACCATGTTATTGTTGTTGGTAGATGCTGTTGAGTCGGTATCCAACTCATAGCAACCCTCATAGGGTTTTCAATGGCTGACTGTTTCGGGATTGCCTTGGGAGTGGGTTGCCACGTCCTTCTCCCATTTTGCGGTGCTGGGAATTGAACTCAGGACCTCAGAGACTACAGAGCAGCACTCTACCAACTGAGCTAAAGCCCAGCCCATACTTCTGCTTTTAACTCACAATATTGTTCCACTCTCATGATCAAGGAATAAGTTAAAATTAACACTCAACACCATAACATTAAAAACTGATCAAGAGAAGGTAACAGGGAAGTGAATATAAGCAAGGTATACGACATACCTCTATGAAAATACCATAATGAAACCTATTATTTTGTATGCTAATTAAAAATAAAAAGGAAGAAACTAATCAAAACAATTTATCATAGTGAAACTTGTATAAAGTTCTGATGTTTTCTTTACAAATAGGTCCAAAACAGTTAAATCTCCATTGCATTTAGCAATACTGCCAGATGTATGCCTCTGCTTCATGTAACATGAGAAATGAGGCGTTGGTTTTGTTGATGCTATTTCAACATTAGGGACCCAAACTATTCTTGTTCTGATTATAGGAACTATGTCAAGTGATAAGAATGCTATCAAGTCAGGATAAAGAACCATTTTCCAGGGATATTTATATGCCAGCGACTAAATACTAGGGTAATAAAGTTTACAGTACTGCTTTCAAGAAAATAGTATTTTCTTTGTAACTGAATTTACTTTAAAGACCAGGGAGGAAAAGCATATAGCTCTGATTTTTAAAACTCAGCACACCACAGAAACATGAAGAAATCTAAGACTACCACATAAAAATCATTTTTTAAAAAATGGAGTATTCAGTGGGGTACTGTGGTGCATCTCTATAATCCCAGCTACCCTAGAGGCTGAGACAAGAAGATCACAAATATGAGGCCACAAGCAGTCTGTCTCAAAAAAGAAAATATGAAAGGCCCTGGAGGTACAGCTCAGGAGTAGAGAGAGCACCTGCATAGCATGCCTGAGGCCCTGGGTTGAATCTCTCAGTTCTGCCAAAAAAAATACTGAGCTTTCTATTAGTATCTATAGTTTAGGGTCAGGATGATAAATATTTCCACAGTTAAGGTCTCACTACAATAAAAATCATAATATAAAAAAGTCATATAAAAATGCTCAGAAAAAGTGCTCCAAGAAATGAAACACTTGATAGGCAAGCTATGAAAAGAACATTAATGGATATAATTTCAATAAAGAGCTCAAACAAGAGAAATAACCAAATGAAAATAAATCTTTCAATTATTTCAAAGTAAACCATGTATCGTAAGTACCAATTGGGATGACACTACTTTTCCAATAGAGCAATATAAGGTCTTGTCAATCTGGTTGCTGATGTTGAAGAAAATTACAGGAATATTACTCTGACACAGCTTCAGAAAAACTCCTGTAAAATTCACGAAAGTTATCCAAAGTCATAAACGCATGTCATACAGCTGAACCACAGGAAAATACTTTGCTCAGCAAGTGCTAACATTTTCCTGTTTGGGTGGATACTGTCAACTTCATTTGTAATAACTTTATGATGGAATAGGAAAGTATACGAGAATTAAGAAAAATATATTTCGTATATTTTGTATATTTCGTAAAGTGAAGACTTTAACACGTGATATGTGCAATTTAAGCAAATTGCTCATTTAATAAGTAATCACAGCTTCTAAGAATATTTTAATTCTTTTTGTAAAGAAAAATGTTTAGATAATATAAATTATTGGTTTGCTCATTTGTTGAGTGGTAAATAAGATAAACACAGCCTTGGACTTAATTGTCTAGGAAAAAAGCTAGCAATTTAAAATTATACTCAGTTAATAATGGAATACACTCTAAAATAAGCAATTTTCTCCTTAATGAGTTTAAAATAATTTTAATACTCAAGAGGCAGAAATACCAACTTACCAGCTTCGTGCCTCTTTTAATTTCCTTTTGGACATCTTCAATAGAAAATCCACCAAGACTTTCATTATCAGAGTGTGATGATACCAAAGCAGATGAAAAGAGCTATAAATTACATTTAAAAAAATTAAGGTTCATATATAATTACAGTAAAACAATGAATAAGATGTTAGATTTAAAAATAATTTTTCTACTAAAGTGGCATAGCATTAATGTTAAATCATTTCTTTAAAATTTAACTTTTCTCCATATTCAGGAATATTCATGCTATTAAGATTCTCTCTCATGAATGGTTTCAAGGTCTCTTGGTTGCTGCCCGTATACTTACCATGCACTTATGATGTGCTGCCACCTTCTGGTTTTCAGATATTAGTAACTGTCCACATTCCTTGTCTCTATTTGACTTACAAAAGCCACATTTGCGCTGTCTTGTGGGCCCTTTTTTCTGTTCAATTGAGCTCGACATGATTTTTAAATTGCCTTTAGAATGCCACTTTAAGTCTCAAGAAATGCTATAGAGAATAAGAGTGGTAACAAAACAATTAATTTGGTTTTAAAATATTCATATACATATACATATTCATGTAAGCAGTTTAATGTTTGACCTAGGTTTTAATGTATGGACTTAAAAATGGATACTTCGTTTAAATAAGTTAATATTAAAACCTGAGATGCCTGTGATATGCAATATAGTATGTGTATATATACACATGCATGGAGGGCAGGAGAGAGGGAGAGAGGGAGACAGATAGCAAGAGAGCAAGAGAAAGAGAATACTAAATGAAGTCTAGAGTAACTGAGACAAATTGAACTGCTCTCAAATGAAGGGATATGTGAAAAAACTAGAAATATTTCTATGTAGATAAAAAACATACATTGTAGCTAGGTGTGGTGGCACAGGCCTATAATCCCAGCACTGGTAAGTAAAGCAAGAGGATCCCAAGTTTGAGGCCAGCCTGGGGGACGTAGCAAGACTCTGTCTCAAAAAAGAAAAAAACACAAAAGTATAATGTACAATATTAAGTCACCATCTATTGGCATAATTAGTGAAAAATACTTTTCAAGTACCGTATAGGTAGGTGCCCATCAAGGAGACAAAGAATTATATAATCTAAGAACAGAGTAAACACTACTAAAACAATTACAAACTCTATAATTGCTCAATTTCTTCAAGTCCACATATTGCTAAATAAGAATAAAATGAATTTATTTGAAATGACTTTGGGACACTTATTTTTAAAAATTAAATTTTTTCAAATTTTAAAAAATTATATACATTACCTTTAATACATTGATTTTTGCTATCTAATCCTTATTCAAGCAAAGAAAAAATTAAGTTTCTAATAGTCTATCCAAAATATAGCCTTTAGGACCCAATTTCTTATGAAGTATATGATATGACTGAGATTTACCCCAAATCTGCTTATTAAAGTCACTAACTGACAGCAGTCTTCTAAATTAGTAACTTCCATACGTAAATTATTAATACTGTGTAATGGAAGGAACATTTTTCTGAATGAGCCTTATATTTGATGAAATTATAATTATAGGTAGTATAGTCAAACTAAAAAAGGAAGGAAATCTGTAACACAGAAAGCTTCATATTTAGATCACCATTCTCAAGATGGATTCCTTAGAACAATATTAAACAAATTTAAAATCAATTATTTGATTTTTCCCAAGTTAATAGTTTTCCCAAGTCAACAGGATTAAGCAATTTGGGACCCAGGGTGCCAGAACACACATTACAATCAATAAGATCTCAAACTTTTGTCTCAAAATTAATTTATTAAATCTTTTCATTTTTCTATATACTTGAAAATTTTTATAACACTTTAAAAAATTGACTAACACCACACAGTAGCTTTCTGAGAAGCATTTGTTCACCAACAAGAATAACAGCAGCAAGGTAATGCTGAATCCACAAACCTTTTCGTGCTATTTAACATAAAAATTCAAATAATCAAAATTTAACATGAAGTCACAAAAAATATGTTTCCTCGTTATCTTAAATGCATTATTTTCTTTTTAACCAAACTTCAAAGGCCTTGATAGTCTCTGCTTTGATGGGCTTAACAAACTCATAATGCTATCTACAATTTTAAATATTGTAGTCTTCCAAGTAGCAGCAGACATTTTACAATAATACTGAATACATAGTACTGTGTATAAACCATGAAACTGATTGAAAACAGGCAGCAAATACTTTTAGGATTAAAGAAAAAAGACATAATGGAGAAACAAAAGAAACAAAAGGGGAAGTGTGTTTGCATTTGCTCAGGCAAGTATGTGTTCAGTTGCTATCAAGAATATACCTACCGAAATTTTTAGAATTAACTATGCAAAACACCAAAATTCATAAATAGCACCAAAATCTGCTATTTGCATTCTAAATTAGTTTTCTTTACCGCCATGCAATGCATAACAGGCACTCTGAAGTCACTGTAATGTATTCAGCATTTCTCCCGGTCATCCAGGCCAGTTGAAAGGATGGCATGTTATAAATCTACTCTGCGCAGGCATCTTTAATGTGCAATTTCCATACAATCCTCCCACTGGCTGTAAAATTGACTTAAGTAAAATTCCTAGAGTGGAAAATCACTTTTTACTCCCCAAATTAATTCTGAAATGGTATCTTCTAAATTGTATCCATGTTGAACTTTGCCTTTTTCAAAATTGTAGGCATATTGATTTTTTCCTTTCAATTAATAAACAGGTAAATTTCTCATCTTAATTTTGAGAACCTGCTGTTATAGATATCCAAGGTCCCAAAATGTAAAAAAGAAAAGGGTACACTTTATTTTGCATTCAAAAATATTCTGGTGCATTTATTTTTCTGTAATCAACTTAAATTTAACTTGTAAAGTGAACAGAGCCTCACAAAAAGTGCAGCAAACCAATTAAAAACTTTCCCCAATATGCAATGACTAACTGGATTTTTCCACTAAAATTAAAATAATGCATCTGTGCATATCTTTGCTAATTTTTTCTCCATGAAGTGGAGAACATCATGGAAACAATGACTCTTAGCAAAAATGTCCATTATAAAAATATAGATTTTCATCTAATTCTGTTACATTTCTGGTGTCTAGTTAAGTAGAATAAGAGCATTCCAAGGATCATTACTAAAGATTTCTTAACGATCCACAGCTATGTGACATTTTAATTTTAGTCTATAATGTTCTTTCAGACCACGCGGACATCAAAGTTTGATACTTTCACCCAACAATGAAACCTTTTCTTTAAAAGAAACATAACAGTATGGATAATGTTACAAAGAAGACATAAAGAAGCAACAATAACAGCGTGAGCAACATAATGTCAATGTCTGGAAAAATATAAAAGACAGATTAGTTAAGGGGAATAAATCCGTTTCTGATTTTCCAAGACGCTAGGAAGCACTAGGGTAGAAATAACCTGAAATATCAAGGAGACCATTCAAGATCCAACTCGAGAGCGCATTCAATGCCTGGTATCTGAAAGAACATTTTCACAGAAAAACAAGACAAGACAAAAAACGGCAGTTCCAGAAGATTAAAACGCTCATACGCAAGCCAGCTTAGACATATAAATCAAAATACATAAACGCGATCCTCAAAAGATGCAGTATTTCTGTCAGGAAAGTTACAGTGGCGAGAAATAAACGAAGAAGAGATGTACCGGAAGGGCACCTGAATTTGGTTGCACGATATTGTTACATGCTTCGCACTGTTTTTTGCGGTTATTCAAAAGGAAACTAAAGGAATTTTCCAGTTGTTTCGAACCCAAGAGTAGAGAACGAATCTGAACTCTATGAATAAGACCTGATATTCTGTAGGAAGCAGAAGAAAAAAGGCTTTTCAAAAACAAAAGATTTTTCCAACTTCCACGCAGAATATCCAAACGAATGGAAACTGCAAAGGAACACCGAGCCGTTCGCCCATATAATAAAGAATGGTACGCAGAACCTACCGGATCCTCTCCGTTATTTACTCCCCAATACACACGAGACTCCACGATCTCCCTCTAATCAAGGCGCTAGATAAACTCGAAAAAGTATTTTCTTCTAAAACACTTCAGCAGGTTCCCTTCAGTCGTAAAGTCAGGGTCCCCTAATCGTCCTTTGCCTACCCCCTTGAATCCCGGAAAATATCACCCTACCACTTTCTTCACTCTACCTCTCCCAGGAGTTCCTCGTCTAATAGTATTCTTTGTAAGCTTCCGTCTGATCCATCAGTTTCACCCCTAAATCCCCTCACCCCGGAGTTTTTCCTCATTCTGTAAGGCTAACCCTCATGCCATCCTAACAATTCTTCCTCTTACACGTCCCAAACTGGGAGTCACCCTCTCTCCCAAAATGTCCTAAGCAATAAGGAAAGACTACAAATTCCCGGGTTTTCCCTCCTGAAATGTCGCGCCCCCTCCCCCGAAGTCTAGGCTGAAGCCTTAACCTATCCCCTCGCACCTCCAAAGCACTTTCTCAGCAGCCTCTCTGCCAAGTGCCCACAATGAGCGGCGCTTCTGGGGTCCTTGACAATAAAGCGAGACCACCAAGAATCCCCTCCTTAACAACGGGCAGGGGCGGCGGCCTGGCCACCGCCATCCTCCTTGTCTTCTCCCGCCGGCCAGAGAATGGGGGGCCCCTGGGTCCCGCGAGGACTCACCGGCGGGGCCCAGAGGCGGACGGCAGGAGCAAAGCGCCAATGAGGGAAAGGAGAAAGAAGTCGGGCTCGATTCTCCCGCAGTGCCTGAGAGCAGGACTCAGCCGCCGGAGGTTGTTTCCTTTCATTCGAGGAGAGACGGGCTCGCGGAGCGCCCTTACGTCGCCCCCCTCGCACGCACACGACCCACATAGCGTTGAGACGTCCCGAGCGCGCCGCAGGCTCTGATTGGCCTCGGAGAAGGGGCGGTTGAAGCCACGGGGCCAAAGCGCATGTGCTGTGGGCCACCCCCCGGACGGATAGGGCCGGTGGGCCCCGCCTCCTGCTCGCGCGCGTACCTTCTATTCTCCGCTCTGCAGCTCGGCCAACTGTTTTGGGCGCAGGATCGGAGGAGATAGAGAAAAAGATTCCAAGATATCACTGTGGCTTGCGCAGACGAGAGGCAGGGTTGGGACTAGAAACCGTTGCACAGGGGTCTTGGGGGACCGGGTTGCAGCAGTGATTCGAGTGGACGGGCCTTTTTTCTTGCACTTGTTCACCGAGGCCTTTTCATATCCATTATCTCATTGTACTCTCGAGGCATCCCTTCGAGGTCCTCCGTTTGCCTCATTTTACTGCCAGGACAGACAGAACCTCGTAGAGGAGTTACCCTCACTGCATTTCAGTCCGTGGGTGAATCATTTTAGCCTCGGAATCTGAAATCTTCTTTGTCCTTAAGACGGGAATAAAATAGTACCTCACAGGTTTATTGTGAGGAAGAATGAGAGAATGCAGCTAAAGTGGTTATTACAGTCACTAGGATATAGCAGGCTCTCTGTAAATGCTGGGATCCTCAGATCAGATAAGATAAGCGATTTTCTTTATAACCCACACAGGTAAACCAAACATCTGGGCCAGTGTTCTCCTTTTTGGTGTACTGGAGCCACAACTCGTGAGTTTGAATCCCAGCTCCCTCACTTTCCTGCCACCTCTATGACCTTGATCATGTTCTACTACCTCTCTGTCCCTCACATTCATCTCGTCCAAAATGGAGAACATAATGGTATCCATCTCACAAGGATGTTGTGAGAAATGAGTTAATACATGTAAATTGCATGGAATGATACCTAGGCACATAGCCCTATGTAAGGGTCAAATTTTGTTATTTTGTACTGGCCTCACAGACTGCAAGACAGTCTTTTTAAAACGATGAAGAAAAAAGGCTAACAAGGTAGCTGTTTTTCCTGCAAAGGGGTGCATTTCCAGTTTTGAACCAATGCTACTTCTGCACTGTTTCATCAATCTTTAAAAAAAATTCCTGCAATGTCAACCTTAAACTGCAATCCACAAGAGAAACAGTGGCCATAGTATTGTAACATGTATCGCATTCAAATAGATACATAATAAGGGCCGACAAATCAGTCACTTAGCTGCAAGGAACCGTTAGCCCTTTTGTCCACATTCTGCACTGCTAAAGGGATTGACTAGAGGTTTGCCTAAGAAGATCCAGAATGTATGTTCTAACATTTGTGGTGTATGTGAAAACAGATCCCCCAGAATCATTTTCTACCAGCTTTACAGACTTACTAATGTCACGATGAGATAGATGATTACATAAGTGAAAAATGCAACGCTGGTACAGTGTGTCATCTTTTTAGGTTGCCCCCAACCCCCACATTTTTCTATCTTTTATTCATTCGTTCATCCATGCATTCATTTCAACAATATTTGACTCAATAAACATTTGCAAAACTACTAAGTTACAAATACAAAGGAGACATAGATCAATGCAACTCGACCTTTACCCTTGACCTCATGGTCTAAAAGGAGAGACAAACAAGTAAACAAATACAATATGATGTGGTAAATGCTATATTAGAGGTGTGTGTCTGATAGAGGCATCTTCGGCCTATTATGTACAAAGCACTATGCTAAGGTACAACACAATAATGAAAAAGATATCTCGCTTTCCTTCAACTGTTTACAGTCTAGCAAGGAAAAGACAGATACCTACGATGGGAAGTGAAAAGCAGTGTGTACCTTAAAAGGTGAAAAAGGAAGTTCAGAGAGAGTTCAGGAGAGGGAGAGATCAGTGACTTCAGTTACTTTCAGTCCCAGGTCTGGTAGCCAGTCCCAATAAGTGTGACTGACAGATGCAGTCTGTTCTTTCAAGGGCTAGACAAAGTCAGATTGTGATAACATGCTTGTAATGCTGGGGAATATGGCATAGGACGTATTAATCTCTTGTTCATTTACCACTACACTCCCACCAATGTCTTCTAGTCTTTTTCTTTGGACTCTAGATCCTGCTTTTTGTGTCTCATTCTCAGCAAAGGCCTTAATTTCATGATTTATTTAGAAAAGGGCCATCTGAGCTAAACTGCTTTATATTTTATACCCACCCTCTTATTCTTCCTTCAGGGCTCAGAAAGAGCTGGGTTTTTTGTTTTGTTTTGTTTTGTTTTTCTTGCTTTCTAAAACTAAAGCGGGGCTGGGATTTAGCTCAGTGGGTAGAGCGCTGTGCTGCAGTCTCTGAGGCCCCGAGTTCAATTCCCAGCACCGCAAGGGTGGGAGAAGGACCTGGCAATCCACTCCCAAGGCAATCCCGAAGCACTCAGCCATTGAAAACCCTATGAGGGTCGCTATGAGTCGGATACCGACTCGACGGCACCTAACAACAACAACAACAAAACTAAAGCTGTGCCTTTAATCACATCTTTTCCATGATCTGGAAGAACTGATTCTCTACTTATTCCCTGCTCCAGCAGCATCAATTACTCTGCTCTCATTTGCTTTTAAATATATAAGATTCATCTAGTTTCACTGCCAGATAGTGCCCGTTGCCTCTAATTGGTCTCCAGTCATTCATTCAGCAGGCATTTACTGACATATTCTGTATGCCAGGTATTATGTCAGACACTGGAGATTTGAAAAAGACCAAGACACAGCTCTTTATCAAAACATCAAGTTGAAGCCAGGCATGATTGCTCACACCTGTAATCCCTGCACTCAGGAGGCTGAGGCAGGAGGATCTATGAGTTTAAGGCCACCCTGGGCTATGTAGTGATAACTTATCTCAAAAAAAATCAAACAGAAAATCAAGTTGTACATCTTAAATGAATGCAATTTTTATTTGTCAATTATAGCTCAATAAAGCTGGGGAGATGACAACAGAGAAAAGGATACAGCTCCTGTCTTCAAGAATTCTCAGTCTAAATGAAGAAGAAAACCAGGTAAGCAAAATTTCAGCACAATAGGTGAACTGCTATAATACCATGCACACCAAGAATTGTTGGACTCTGTCCAGTGGAGTCAGGAAGTACATCACTGACAGGCATGGTTTTGATTTGAATTTTGAAGGCCAAGTAGGGGCCCAGAAAAATCTGTATTCTGTCACCATGACTTTCCTAAAAATATGTTCGATGTCCACATTGTATCTGGTTTTTTTCTTTTTTTGTTTTTTCCTTTTTTTTTTTTTTTGGTACTGGGAATTGAACCCAGGGCCTTGTGCTTGCATACTTTGCAAGTGCTGGACCCCTGAGCTGCACCCTCAGCCCATTTTTTTTTACTCTTTTGAGAAAAGGTCTCGCTAGATTACACAGACTGCCTCTGGTATTGAACTTGTGATCCTCCTGCCTCTGCCTTCCGAGTCACTGGGATTACAGGTGTGTGCCACTGCACCTGGCCACACTGGATCTTTATACTATATTCAATGACTTTTCTCCATCTCCATTCTTGACATCTCAGTTATATGTGACACTTTTGAGCATCGGTTTGGTCTTAAACGTTCACCTTCCTTCGCTCAGAAAAACAGTGCTCTCACCTGGCTCTCTGACTGCTATTTTGGTCTCCTGTAGGTTTTCCTTCTTTTCCCTTTAAGGTACAATGCAGACTTTTCCCAAGACATAGTCTTACACTCTCTGGTTTGTTGGTTTTCCAGGCCCAGCAGTTCTTAAACTTTGAAAGTGAGAATTACCTGGGGAGACTGTGAAAAATACAGATATTTTTTGGCACCACCTCCTGGTGATACTGAAAATCTAGTCCAGAAATCTTCCTCCTTAAACTTCCCAGGTGTTCTGCTGCACATTTGTTGAAGGCCACAGAGAAGAAACTCACAGTTACGAAACTGCCCTATATTCTCTTTTGGAGAGCTGATATAATCTCTTAACTTTCACTACCCTGTAAATGACTACTTATTGTATCTGCTCTGTTTAGATAAGATCTGCCCTTGCCCTTCAATCACCAAGTCCAATTCAAGCAAAGTCATCCTCTTTGGCAACTAAGGAGTAATTCCTTTGACCATCTTCAGTATCTTCGTATAGGATACCACTGGTATTTCTAGTCCTGCCTAAACCAAATGCTAAATTCACTTATGTGCCTATAGTCTTCTGGCTATAATTAACACTGGTGGATTACTCATTCATTCATCAAATACATGTTAATCTCCTAGTACATGTTAGATAAAAAAGGATATAGTTCATTTTGGTGTAATAAGGAGACATAATCAAGTAATCGCATAAACAAATGTAAAATTATAATCATAAAGAGTTCAAAAAGAAGCCAAGTGGGGTGGCAAATGCCTGGAATTCCAGAGACTTCAGAGGCAGAGGCAGGAGGATCACAAGTTCAAGACCAGAGGCAGTCTGCATAATTTAGCGAGACCCTGTCTCAAAAAGTAAAAAACTGTGCTGGGGGTGCAGCTCAGTGCTACAGCACTTGCAAAGCATGCAATCGCAAGGCCCTGGGTTCAACCCCCAGTACTGCAAGTAAATGAATAAAGAGTTCAAAAAGAAGTATCACTTCTTTTTGGATTTAAGTAAAATATATATTTTTTCGGGCTGGGATTTAGCTCAGTTGGTAGAGCGCTGCGCTGCAGTCTCTGAGGTTCCGAATTCAATTCCCAGCACCACAAAAATGGGAGAGGGACCTGGCAATCCACTCCCAAGGCAATCCCGAAACAGTCAGCCATTGAAAATCCTATGAGGGTTGCTATGAGTCAGATACCGACTCCACGGCACCTAACAACAACAACATATATTTTTTCTGCAGTAGGGAAAGGTTGATCCAGGGCCTCACACATGGTTTTGCAGGCTCTCTACCACTGTACTGCAACCTTCAGCCCATTTTTTTTTTACTTTTCATTGGAGGCAGGGTCTTGCTAAGTTATGCAGGATGCCTATGGCCTCAAAATTGTGATCCTCCCACCTCTGCCTCTCAAGTCACTGGGATTACAGACATGCACCACTGCGCTTGACTTGTAAGATAGAAATTTGAAATAAAACTGAAATCTATTTGAATTTTCTGTTGTTGGACTGGGTAATTGAACCCAGGGCCTTGTGCAGGCTACCACTGAACTACATTCCCAACCCCCAACTATAGCCCCATTTTTAAATTTTAAATACATTTTTATTTCTTATTTTTATGTTCAAAGTTCATGAGTTAAGCTTTTTAAATATTCCTGTGAGCAAAATTATTATTTATTCCTATGAAATGCAGCATAGGTGAGCAAAGGTTTGGGTTTGAATCACTGGCATGTTGCTGACTAGCAAAGTAATCTCAGGCAATTCTTTGAATACCCTGAGCCTTAATTTACACCTCAGTCAAATGAGCATAATAATATTTGCAAGGTTGTTACGAGGCACAAAGATAATGATGTACATGATCCTTCTTGCCTTAACAAATATGAAAGATGGTTATTTTTTATGTGTTCCTTGGCTACCATATCATCTTCCTGATATTCCAACTAGTGTTGGCCCCCCGTATTTGGCACCTTGTTGTTGTTGTTCGGGGCCGTTGAGTCAGTCTCCAGCTCATAGCGACCCTCATAGGGTTTTCAATGGCTGACTGTTTCTGGATTGCCTTGGGAGTGGATTGCCAGGTCCTTCTCCCATTTTTGCGGTGCTGGGAATTGAACTCAGGGCCTCAGAGACTGCAGTGTAGCACTCTACCAACTGAGTTAAATCCCAGCCCCCATTTGCCACCTAGGATATTCTTACTAGTTTTTGTTGTTGCTTATCTTTAAACGCGCACTGTGTGTATTAGAGAGGCTTTTCAACATTCCTAACTCTGTCCAGCCTCCCGAGCTGCTCAGGTGTGTGAGTGAGCAGCTAGGTTTCCTCGAGGATCTTGTTGCTCCATCTTCCTTGTTTGCCAGATGACCGTGTTTCAAGTCTGCAAAATGTGTTTTTATGTCCAAGGCCCAGCTCCTGATCACAATGTTGTGCTGCCTCTTACTTGTTTATTATCTGCCTCCAAACTAGCATGAACTACACTGGGGAATGGAGGTTTTTTTCCTTTTCTTTTCTTTTTTGTTATATTCACCACTCTATCAGCAGCTTCTAGACTCCGTGTCTGGCCCATAGTTGTTGTTAGGTGCCATCGCGTCGTGTCCGACTCATAGTGACCCTTATAGGGTTTTCAATGGCTGACTGTTTCTGGATTACCTCAGGAATGGGTTTCCACGTCCGTCTCCCGTTTTTGTGGTGCTGGGAATCGAACTCAGGGCCTCAGGGACTGTAGAGTGGCACTCTACCAACTGAGCTAAATCCCAGCCCTAGGGTCTGGCCCATAGTAGGTACTCAATAAATGTTTTAACAAAGTAAGCCCATGGAGATTGGTATAGATGCTGCCCAGGAAACTAACAACTGTGGTAGGGGAATGACTTAGAAACCCATGGATATCCACAAAACATTGTTGAATGCTAAATAAACACAGATGCCGAACTTCATTTACTATATTGATAGTAATAGTAATTAAAATTCAGTGTTGGTGCCTGCAAAAATCAGAACAGTTAACTTTGACGGTGGACAATGTAACAGGCACTAGGGCTAAATACTTTCTGTACATTATCTTGTTAGATCCTTACCACAGCCGCGAGGAATTTGTCAGGGAATGTTGTTAGTCCCATTTTAGAGATGAAGAGATTGCTGAGTAATTAAGTAACTTGCCCAAGGTTACATAGTTAGAGAAAGGAAAAGCCATGTTTCAAGCCGGCAAAAATTTTCTTATCTACAAGGCATGACTCTTGATCACAATGTTGCATTGCCTCTTACTTGTCTATTCTCGGTCTTGCAACTAGAATATAACTTCCCTGAGGCATGGATTTTGATTGGTCATGTTTACTGTTCTATCCATAGCCCCTAGAACCCTGTTGGGCCCATACTGTTGTTGGTGTTAGATGCCATCGAGTCAGTATCTGACTCATAGCGACCCTACCTACAGCAGGCCAAACACTTTCTCAGTGCTTCTCTGCTATTCATAGGGTTTTCAATGGTGGATTGATTTTTGGGAGCAGATTGCTGGTTCCTTCTCCCAGGACCCATAGTAGTCACTCAATAAATATTTAATGAAGTGAGAACATGGAGGATGGGGAAAAGAATATAATGAAGAATGGGGAGAAATGGAACTGGAATGGAATGAATTCATCTCAGGAATGTGTTAATAATATAGCAGCTCAGGCCCCATCTCATGGATTCTAGTATAGGTATGAAATAGGGCCCAACAACTATATATTTAACAAGCTCCTGAGGTATGGCTGCAATACACAGTACACAAAAGTTTGAGAACCACTGACCTGCAGCCATCAAGGTGTAAAAAGGGGAAAAAAGATTATAACCTGGGCATCTAATCTGCTGCAATGGAATGCCCAAGAAACTTCATTCAGATTAATAGAATTCCTAGACATATATTTTAGTGAGTAAGCATGAGAATAACTACCTTTGCCATTGGGTTTTTGCTTTTTGGCCCTATTTTCGTTGTTGGCTAAATAACATGATCAGACAGATCTATACTACCTCAAGTATTATAATAATAAGACTAGAGCTAGAGGAATTATGCATGGATAAGATTTGTGGGGAGCTAAAATTCACAATGGTTTATAATCTAGAGCAGGAGGCAAAGAAACAAATGACCTGTACACAAATCCTGTTTTCAGGTTCACTTCGCAGTGCCTTAATTTCCTCATCTGTAAATTGAGGATGATGGAAATACATTTCTCAAGGATTTTTATGAGGGTCATGGGAGATAATCCACATAGAGCCCTTAAGACAATTTCTAGCCCATAGAACTCAATAAAGATTAGCCATAAGAGTTAGCTTCATAGTCAGTGGTACGAAAGAGTTTTTATTTTATTCCACTTGTGAGTAAGTAACTGTCTCTAGTTTTTCTGATAAGTGGAAGATAGAGACAAAAGGCCTTTGTTTCTTCATTCTTGCTTCCGAAAACTCCTTTATATATTTTTCTTGGACTCGTTAAGGCCTAGAAGTCTTCAAGATTCAGTTCAAGTGTCAGTCTAGGATGTCCTAGAAGCCTTCTCTTACCCTTTGATTGGGTGAAGCTCCCCTTCTCTTTGTTTCCATAGAACTCTGGCCCAACTTCTGGGTCATCATTTACCATATTACTGGTATGTTGTTGTTGTTGTTAGGGGCTGCTGAGTTGGGTCCAACTCATATCGACTCTTACAAGGGTTTCAGTGGCTGATTGGTTTGGGATTACTTCGGGAGTGGATTGCCATGTCCTGTTTTTGTGGGGCAGGGGATCAAACCTGGGTCTTCATAGAGTGCAGAGCAGTGCTCTACTCACTGAACTCAACCTCAGCCCCATATAAAGGCATATTGAAATTATATGTCTTTCATTCTCTTTTTCCCACTAGACAATGAATTCTTTGGGAGAAAGGACCATACCTTATTCTTTTTGAAGTCTATAGCACCTAGCACAGTCCTTGCTTGAAAACATTTGCTGAATTTTCTCAAATGAACATGTGGTGGTCACTACTTTTGGAAGAATTTTTTCCTATCATTTCTGCCCTGTACTCAGGGCCTTGGATCCTGTACCTCCCTCTTGCATTTACAGTCATGCGATACAATTTAGCACTTAATTATATGCTGCATACTGTATATTATTCTCTAATTGCTTCATATTTTAATCCACCACTTATTTCCTCTTCCTTCAGGCACTAAGAGAAGAAATGATTATAAATTGAAAGTGGATGATCCAGCTATAAGCCACACCCACTTGTCAGTCAACCCTGCTTATCAAATACACAGGGCATTGTGAATGTTATTAGTCACCAGAGGTGTATGCACATGAAAAAGCAGCATGATTTATCATGAGTACCTAGAACAATACCTTTACATAGTAGTTATTAAAGAAGTATATGTTTAGTGAATGAATGATTAAGTGAAAAAGACCAGTGCATTTACTTAGATGAGACATAAGGAGCTTGGGCTTCTGATCAGATCTCTGTCACTTCGTTTTGAATGTTGAAAGTCATTTCACCTTTCTTGGGCACATTTTTATGTTTTGTAAAATCCAAAGGAATCAGACTAATTTTTAAAGTGTCTCCCAATTTTAGTAGACAAATCTTCCATCAAAGAGCTCAAAAATTCCTCAAGAGAAGGTAGTGTGTGTGTGTGTGTGTGTGTGTGTGTGTGTGTGTGTGTGAGTCTTCATAGTACCTAGAACACTGCTGAGCACACAGGATTTGATAAATATCTAAAGTGTCACAACCATCACCCCTTATAGTCACCCTTAACCAAAATCAAAACAAAACTAACCAGTCGACACTGAACTCTTCTGTAAAACATGCCTCATCTTTAAAAGCACGCTCTAAAGGAAAATTCACAGAAAACTTGGAAATCTCTTCTAATTGTTACCCTTCAAAAATTTTTAAATGTTTGATTTAAAATCCTAAATTATACTCCATTTTAGAATCAAGTAATTTCATTAGTTCAAGAGAATAATTGCAACATGATCTTAAGCTCTTCTTCTCTCTCTTCATTGGTGATCATCCATATCTATTACTTATTTATTACCTCCTGGCACTCATAACACATTTGTTTATCTCTCCAGCCAATATCTCTCTAGCCAATATTCTCTCTTCTGAATTGTAGGTCCATATATCCAACTACCTATTTGGATTTTTTTTTCTATTGCTTATTTTAAATTACTCAGTCATATCAAAGGCATCTCAAACTTAGTATGTCTGAAAGAAAATTCATTATCTTCTCCACATAAAACTGGTATTAGTCCACTGTTTTCTTACTCAGTGGCACCTCTATCCTCCCAGTCCTGCAGGTTAAAGACCACAAAACCTTCCTTGAGATGACTCTCTACTTGACTTCCACCATTAATCTCTACTCTATCATTAAACATGGTAATTTATCTCTTGAATAAGTTCACTTTTCAGTCTCTTCAGTGACTCTACCATGTCTAATCTGGGACACTAACTAGTTTGATGACCACCCTATCTCAGTATGATTTTTCCTGCTTCTAATCTATTTTCCATCTTCTTGCAAATATCATTAATTCATTCAGTCATTAAAAACTATCAAGTGGCTACAATGTGTCAAGTACAGGGGATACAGCAGTGAATAAAACAGACAAAACCCCTATCGGCAAGGGGGTTGCATTTTAGTGAGGTACACTACAAATGATATACAAAGTACATAGTATCAGAGATTCACTCCTGGCATGACAATGTAAGAAAGTTAACATATTTTCTGCTCCAAAAGCAACTACAAAGGTGGAAAACTTTGTGAAAAACTATTCTATAAGTGCTCTTGAAGCCAACAAAGCCATAACAGGATGACCAATCCGGCTGATTTCCTTAGTATTTGTTGCTGTTGTTGTTGTTGTTAGGTGCCATCCAATTGGGTCCAACTCACAGGGACCCTATGTACAACAGAATGAAATACTCCCTGATGCTATGCCATGCCCAGAACTACATCAGTGCTTCTTTGCTATTCAAAGGGTTTTCAATGGCTGATTGTTCCAGGAGTAGGCTGCCAGGTCCTTCTCCCAAGCCTACAGCACCCAGTCTTCCCAGGGGCTCTCCCATCCAAGTATTAACCAGGCCCCACCCTGCTTAGCTTCCAAGATCTGATGGAATTGGACACCAGGGTGGTGTGGCTGTAGACAGCTTCCTTAGTGCTTTCCCACTTTTAGTGCTGAACGTCTTGTATTCCAGAAAACTCTCTCCTAGGATGTAAAAATTCTAATTTTCCAGGAAGTTTTAGGAGAAAGGTACCAAACCCATACTATATGCCTCAAAGTAGGAGTTGAAAACAACCTAATCAAGAAGATGTAGCATAGATCATCCCTGGTAATTGCCACTGTTTTTAATTCAGACCACTTATGCTGCTAATCATGATTTGCTGTTCCCAGTAATAGGCATTCATTGTTCCATCACTCTGAGGAATACAACTTAAGTGTACAATTTAAGTGCATGCCAATCATGAGCCTTAACATTCTGTGTATGACTTTGCCTGTGGATTAGCTATTGTGATTTGTTTAGACACAGTGCTACTTTATTTTTTAACAATTATGAATATTATGACCATGTGTTCCAAGTGGCCAGATAAATAAAAAGAGTGTGATTACCAAACCAACCCCAGCTTGACCCAGAAATCATTAAAAAGAGAAAGCTAAATGACCATGTTATTTTAATGACAGATGGAAGGACCCATACAACTGGATTAGGGAGGTAAACAACCAAACTAGAGCACACTGGACAATAAGCAGAAAACAATTTGGGGCTTGGCCTGGCAGAGAGGGGGATGTGAAAGCACAGATGGAAACCAAGTTTTACAATTTCACCATGAGACAGATAAATACTTACAAATCAGTTAAAGCCTTTCATATTTGGGGAAAAACCACTCATATTCAATGGAAATTGATGGCCACTAATTTATTTTAGGCATGCCACATGAAAAAGCATGCATTATTGTATTATTCTCTTAATTGCTCTATGAAACTGAATGAAGTTAAATTTCCTGATTCAGCCTTCACAGCTAAAATTTCCCGTAGTTGAACAAAGGGGGAAATTTTGGTACCAGAGATGTTGGCCTCTCACAGTGTAGAGCTGATTCTGTCACATCTTATCAAAGCTTATACTTTCTACAGTATATAAAGTGATGTGTCAAAACACCGTTCCCCCTTATTTTAGTTCTTTGGTTTGAAAAGTTTCAAATCATCTTGATTCCTATGAATAGCATAATGAACCTGCAGAAAATATGAAACAAAAAAGATTGTTGGTATCAAGTCTAAATACAAGCTAAACTTTGCTCATTTATTTGCATATTCAGTAGACAGTATAAATGTAAATTTTGAAAATCAGACAGCTTTAGAATTCAAAATAAAATGTCACCAGGAAAGGGCAGTCATGTTAAACAGAACTTTCTCTATTTCTTTACTAAAAGTCTAACTTAATTGAAATTTAGTTTTGATTTTACAATTTTTCTTTGTTCTTTATTAGTGTATATTCATCATACAAAATGATGGGTTTCATTATGACATTTCCTTCCTTCCTTCCTTTTTTTTTTTGTACTTGAGGTTGAACCCAGGACGGTGCACATACTTTGCAAGTGCTCTGCCAGTAGTCTGTACCCGTGGCCCATTTTTTATTTTATTTTTTGAGTCAGGGTTTCACTAAGTAAAGCAGGCTGCCTTTGGCTTCAACCTTGAAATCCTTCTGCTTTCACCTCCCAGGTCACTAAGGTTACAGGCATGTGCCAATGCACCAAGCTTCATTATGATATTTTCATGCAAACATATCAAATTCACACACACCCCAGTGACCCTCTCTTGTTACCCCTCCCTCCCCCACCAGTTCCCATTCTCTTCCCAAATAGTCCTCCTTATATAAACTTTCATAACACACACATACACACACACATGCGTGCGCGCACACGCCCACACAATCTAGATTCTGAATATGAGGGAAAACAGGTGGTATTTGTCCTGAGTCTAGCTTATTTCACTTAACATTATCCTCTCCAATTCCATCCATTTTCCTGAAAATGACATCATTTAGTTCTTCTTTATGTCTGACTAAAACTCCATTGAGGTCAGGCATGGTGGCACGTGTCTATAATCTCAGCAATTTGAGAGACAGAGGCAGGAGGATCCAAAGTTCAAAGTCAGAGGGAGCCTGTGTAATTTAGCAAGACCCTGACTCAAAATAAAAAAATTTAAAAATGGACTATGAGTACAGCTCAGTGGTAGAGCACTTACAAAGTATATGCAAGACTCAGGGTTCCATGCCCAATTACAAAAAACCCCACACACTTCCATTATATATATATGCCACATTTTGTCTATCCATTCATCTACTGATGAATATCTATGCTGATTCTATAAATTGGCTATTGTGAATAGTGTCACAAAAAAGATGGATGTTCAGGCATCTCAATTGTATGCTGATTTAGACTTCTTTGAATATTTACCCCTGGGGCTGGGGTTTAGCTCAGTTGGTAGAGTGCTTGCTCTGTGCACTCTGAGGCACTGAGTTTGGGCCCCAGCACTGCAAAGGCAGGAGAAGAACCTGGCAGCTCACTCTTGAAACAACCCCTAAACAATCAACCATTGAAAACCCTATGAATAGCAGAGAAGAACTGACATAGTGTGGGGCATGGCACAGTGTTGGGGAGTGTTTCATTGTGTTGTACATAGAGTTGCTATGAGTTGGACCCGACTCAACAGCACCCAACAACAACAATAACAACAATATACCCAGGAGTGGTGTATCTGGATCATATGGTAGTTCTAGTTTTAGCTTTTTGAGGAATCTTCATACTGATTTCCATAATGGTTGCACTAATTTACATTCCCATCACCAGTGTTCAAGTGTTCCTGTTTCCCTCACATCCTCACCAGCATTTGTTTGTTTTCTTGATGCTGGCCATTTTGACTGGGATGAGGTGAAATCCGAATGGAGTTTTGATTTACATTTCCCTGATGGCTAAGAAAGTTGAACATTTTTTCACATATTTATTGTTGGTTTCACAATTTCAAGTTAGTTCTATCCTCAAAAATCACTTTTATCAAAGAAATAGTTAATTTATGATGGCATCCAATGTACTTTACACTTTTTAAAAATGATAGACATTCCAGATATGGATAAATCTATGTGGTGTATTTATAGATGAAAGGACCTGACTGGCAAAAAAAACTGATCTATTGAAAACAACCTGAAGATATCAAGTGAATGGAAATTTTTCTAGAGCTGGGAAATAATTCTTACAGCAACAAATCTAAAAGTCTGATTTTTATTTGTTTGTTGTTCTGGGGATCAAACCCAGGGCCTCACATATGCTAAGCACATGGTCTACTATTGAGCTACACCGCGGCCCCTAAAAACCTGACATTTTTACTTGATAAAGTCTATGTATTCCATGCTTAAATACTTTTGAGATGACATTTCAGCTTTTAAATGTAAGCCATTGGTCAACTTTGGGTTAATTTTTGTGAATAGTGGGAGGTAGGAGATCTAATTTTACCCTTTGCATGTGGATATACGATTATCCCAGCACCACTAGTTTGAAAACACCATTCTTTCCCCTACTGAATTTTCTTGGCAGCCTTGTTGAAAATCAATTGGCCATAAATGTTAATTTTTGGACTCTCAGTGCTGTTATATTGATTCATATGTATGCCTTATGCCTGTACTACACTGTCTTGATGACTATAGTTTTGTAGTGAGTTTTGAAACAAGGAAGTGTGAAATCTGCAACATTGGTCTTGTTTCTAAAGATTATTCTGGCTATTCTTGGTCCTTTGACTTTACAGATGAATTTTAGGATCAGCTTTTCAAATCTGCTGGGATTTTGATAAAAGATTGTGTTGAAGCTATAGATCAATTTGGGGGAGTATTGCCATCTTAACAACATTAAGTCTTCTGATCAATACTTTTTCATTTTTCATATCTTTATTTCAATTATATTTTATAGTTTTCAGTGCATAAGCCTGCATTTCTCTTGTTATATATACTTATAAGTATTTTATTACTCTTGATGTTATTGTAAATGGAATACTTTTCTTAATAATTTCATTTCAATTTATTCATTGCTAGTATGTAGAAACCCTAGTGATATTGTATATTTGTCCTGTGTCCACTGCCTTTCTGAACTCATTCATAAGTTCTACTAGATTTTTAGTATATTCCTTAGGATTTTCAATATACTAGATCTTGTTATTGGCAAATAGAGACAGTTCCACTTCATCATTTCCAGGATGGATACCTTTATTTCTTACCAGAGCTCTCACTAGAACCTCTAATACAATGCTGAATAGAAGTAACAAAATTGGAATCCATGTTTTGTTCCTGGCTCTAGAGGAAAACCTTGCAGTTGTGCACCATTAAGTATGAGGCTACCTGTCATTTTTTTCACAGATGTCCTCATCAGGTGAAGAAATTTCTTTCAAGTCTTAGCTTGTTGAGTGCTTTTATTGTCAAGCGGTGGCAAATTCTGTCAGATACTTTTACCGCATCTATTGAGATGATCATTGTGATTTTGTCCTTTATTCTAATGGTATTGTGTATTACATTAATTGATTTTTGGATATCAAAACAACCTTGTAACCCTAGGATGACTCCCACCTGGTCATGATGTATAATCCTTTTAATATGTGCCTGGATCCAGTTTGAGAATATTTTGTTGAGGATTGTTTTTCTATTTTCATAACAGTTATTGGTCTTCAGTTTCCTTTTCTTACTGCCTTTGTCCGGTTTTGTTGTAATACTGGATTCTCCCCAAATGTCTGTCAGTTTGCAGTACTGTGGGGGCTAGTGTGTTGTTATGAAGCTGAAAGCTATGCCACCGGTATAATAAATACTAGCAGAGTAACCCATGGTGGAGAGGTTTTACCTGAACTTCCAGACTAAGACAGCCTAGGGAGAAGGACATGGCTAACCTACTCCCCAAACAATTAGCCATTGAAAACCCTAGGAATTGCAAAGAAACACTGTCAGATGTGGTGCTAGAAAATGAGCCCTCCTAGGTTTGAAGGCACTCAAGAGATGACTGGGAAAGAATTGCCTCCTCCAAGTAGAGTCTACCTTAATGACATGAACGGAGTAAAGCCATAGGAGCCTCCATTTGCTGATGTGGCATGACTCAAAATGAGAAGGAACAACAGTAAACAACCATTAGTAATTGGAACGTGGAATGTCCGTGGTATGAATCTAGGAAAATTAGAAATTGTCAAAAGGGAAATGGAGCACATAAACATCAACATTCTGGGCATCAGTGAGCTAAAATGGACTGGCATGGGCCATTTTGATTCAGATGATCATATGGTCTACTATGCCAGGAATAACAGATTAAAGAGAAATGGGATTGCATTCATCATCAAAAAAGACATCCCAAGATCTGTCCTGAAGTACAATGCTGTCAGTGATAAAATAATATCCATTCACTTACAAGGAAGGCCAGTTAATATGGCTTATTATTCAAATTTATGCAATCAACACTAAAGCTACACATAAAGATTGGGAAGATTTTTACCAGCTTCTGCAATCTTAAATACATTGAAAATGCAGTCAGGATGTACCCATAATTACTAGTGATTGGAATGTAAAAATGGGAAACAAAGAAGAAGGCTCAGTAGTTGGAAAATATAGCCTTCATTACACCAAAAAGAATTAGTGGATGACTAACCATTTCAACGGCTGGGATTTAGTTCAGTTGGTAGAGCATTGCTCTGCAGTCTCTGAGGTCCTGGGTGCAATTCCCAGCACTGAAAAAATAGGAGAAGGATGTGGCAATCCACTCCTGAGGCAATCCCAAAGCAATCAGCCCTTGAAAACCCTATGAGGGTTGGTATGGGTTGAACACAACTTGACAGCACCTAACAATAACAACAAAAACAACCATTTCAAGAGGTTGCATATGATCAGGAACCAATGGTACTGAAGGATGAAGTAGAAGGTGCCTTGAAGGAAATGGTGAAACACAGGTTCCAGGAAATGATAGAATTCCAGTTGAGATGTTTCAACAAGTGGATGCAGCCCTGGAGGTGCTCACTTGGTTAAGATGAGATATTTGGAAAACAGCTATCTGGCCAACTGACTGGATGATATCCATATTTGTGCCTATTCCCAGGAAAGGGAATTCAACTGAATGTGAAAATTATCAAATGATATCATTAATATCACATACAAGTAAAATTTTGCTAAAGATCCTTCAAAAGTTCCCTCAGCGGTATATAGACAGGGAACTGCCAGAAAATCAAGCCAGATCAAAAGAGGGCAAGGAACCAGGGACATCATTGCTAATGTCAGATAAATAGGTGAAAACAGAGAATGCCAGAAAGATGTCTATGTTTTATTGGCTGTGCAAAGGTATTTGACTGTGGGGATCACAATAAATTATGGATAACATTGCAAAGAATGGGAATACCAGAGCACTTAATTGTACTCATGAGGAATCTGTACATAGACCAGGAGGCAGACGTTTGAACAGAACAAGGAAACATTGCCTGGTTTAAAGTCAAGGAAGGTATGCATCCGGGATGTACACTTTCACCATACCTCTTCAATCTCTATGCTGAGAAAATAATCCAAGAAGTTGGATTAATGAAGAAGAATGCAGCATCTTGACTGGGGGAGTACTCATTCACAACCTGCATAATGAGATGACACAACGCTGCTTGCTGAAAGAGAAGAGGATTTGAGACATTTACTGATGAAGATCAAAGAACAGTCTTCAGTACGCATTGCACCTCAACATCAGCAAAACAAAAATCCTTACAACTCGGTCAGTATGCAGCTTTATGAAAAATGGAGAAAAGATTGAGGTTGTCCAAAATTTTGCTTTACTTGGTTCTGCAATCAACACCCACAGAAGCAGCAGTCAAGAAATCTAAAGATGCATTACATTGGGAAAAGCTTTTGCAAAAGACCTCTTTAAAGTATTGAAAAGTAAAGATGTCACATTGAAGACAAGTGTGGGACTGACTCATACTATGGTATTTTCAATCGCATCATGTGGTCGTAAAAGCTGGACGTTGAATAAGGGAGACAGGAGAAGAACTGATGCTTTTAAATTATGATGCTGGAGACGAATATTGCATGTAGCATGGACTGCCAAAAGAACCAACAGATCTGTCCCAGAAGAAGTGCAGCCTGAGTGCTCCTAGGAAGGTAGGATGGCCAGACTGCATTTGATGTATTTTGGACATGTACTCAGGACAGACCAATCTCTGGAGAATGACATCATGTTTTAAAGAATGGCAGGTCAATGAAAAACAGGAAGACCTTCAGCTAGATGGGTTGACAATGTCTGCAACAAGGGTCTTAAACATAAAAAGATGGTGTGCCTGGCACAGAATTGGGGAGTGTTTCATTCTGTGGTATGTAGAGGCACTATGAGTTGGACCCAGCTCATAGGACTCGACTTGACAGCATAGCATTGTTATACTGGATTCATAAAAAACATTAGAAAGTGTCCCCTTCTCTTCTAATTTTTGGAGGAGTTTGAGAAGAATTTCTATCAATTCTCCTTTATGTAGTTGGTAGAATTTACTGTGAAGCATTTGTAGGCAATTTATAAATTGCTAATTCAATCTCTTTAATTATTATAAATCTATATAATTTTATGTCTATTCAGATTTTTCTGTTTTCTCTTGCATGAATTGTAGTTTGTGTCTTTCTAACAATTTGCACATTTCATCAAAGTTATCTGATTTCTTGGCATATAGATGTTCATAGTATTCCTTTAAAATTCTTTTTATAGCTGCACAATTGGTAGTAATGTCTTCTCTTTCACTCTTGTTCTTAGTAAATTGAGTGTTCTCTTCTTTTTTTCTTGGCCAGTATAATTAAATATTTTTCAATTGTCTTGAATTTTGCAAAGAACCAGTTTGTTTTCACTGATTTTTTTCTATTCTTTTTCTATTCTCTATTTCACTAATTTCTACTCTGCATTATTTCTTTTTGCTTGCTTTGCATCTGGTTTCATCTTCTTTTCTAGTATCTTAATGTTAAAGGCTAGGTTTTTCATCTGAATCTTCTTTTTGATATTTATTGTTGTTATTATTATTATTATTATTATTATTATTATTATTTAAATTTAGTGCTTTTTTTTTTAAAGTTCCCAAACATTTTTTAATGACAATACTTTGGCATGGGAGGTGGGGTTAGGCTGTCCCAGGTCTGGCTGTGTTGCCCCGTACAGGCTGGGCCTCAGCAATGGCTACGACTCACGTGGCGGTGATGGAGCAGGTCATTTCTTCTTCATTGTCATCGTCCTCAACCACAGTCATTGAGGGCACCAGCTTGGACATGGCCTCCTCTTCCCCAATCGAGTTGATGACAGCCATGAGCAGGCTGTTCCCACAGCCGCAGGTGTTCTGAGCCTTCCACACCAAGTCGGTAGGGGGTCTAGGGGTGGCCTCAGATCCTGCAGCCCCGATCGTCACCAAGTGCCCAGCCTTCAAGGAGAACTTTGGAGGAAAGGGTGAGTCAGCAAGGGCTCATCTCCGTTCCGGCGTGTGAGCTGCCCATGGTGCATGGACTGCTCGTTGGACTTGCGCAGCCACATGAACTTGCTCTCTGCGTCCACCTCCTCCAAGGCCACAGGCCCGCTGGTGCGAGCGTGCTGTGAGGTGCTGCAGCAGCACTCTGTGGCCTCCAGCTTGCGGTTTTTGGTGATGCTGCCCGCACCCTGCGTCTGGGACGAGGGGGAGGAGGTGCAGCCACGGCTGCGCTGTGAGACGGGGCTGGGGGCCAGGCGCAGGCTCTCCTCGCCATCCAGGGACTTGCGGTAGGCACCGATCTCCAGGTCCAGGGCCAGCTTGATGTCCAGCAACTCCTCGCACTCGTCCAGCTGCTGCTGCATCCTCGCCCACATACCGGCCATCTCGCGCTCTCTATTGGCTCTTAGCCGTGGGCTCATGTCCTTCTCACTGACCAGTGAGTCCTCCAGGTCCTGAAGTTTCGCCTCTGTGGCTGCCACCTGCTTCTGGAGCTGCCTGAGCTGGGCCGAGAGCCTGTGGATGCGGATGCGGGACAGCTGCAGTGCCTCGCGGGCGGCCCGCACTAGGTCGCTGTTCCTCTCAGCAGAATGCCAGGCCTTATCCAGCTTGGCAGAATAGATCTTCGCCAGCTCCTTCCTGTACTGTCCTACCTGGTCTCATGCTGGGCCCGCAGCCCCTGCAGGGCATCTGACACCTGGCTCTGCAACTCAGGCGGCTTCCCATTACCAATCTCCACCAGCCTTGTCTCCGGGTGGCGCTTGGTCTCACGGAGTACCTTGCGGTAGATGTTTTTCCGGAAGTCCAGTTCCTCCTTCAAGGTCTGCAGCCTGTTCTCAACGTCTACCCACTGCAGCATCTCATCCTGCTAAGTAAGCACACTACCCGTAAGCTACAGCCCCAGCCAAATCATCAATTTATTTTGACATACAAGTTGACAGGTTTTATTATGACATTTATACACATGCATGTCATTGTACATTGCACATTGCTCATATTCACTCCCCATTACCCTCTCATGTCCCCTTCCCCTTCATACTGGTCCCCTTCCTGCCCCCAACAGGCCCCCTTTCATTACTATGGCCCTGTTGTTGTTGTTGTTGTTAGGTGCCATGGAGTCGTTTCCGACTCATAGCAACCCTCACAGGGTTTTCAATGGCTGACTGTTTAGGGATTGCCTTGGGAGTGGATTGCCACATCCTCCTTCCATTTTTGCAGTGCTGAGAATCGAACTTGGGACCTCAGAGACTGCAGCGCAGCCCTCTACCAACTGAGCTAAATCCTAGCCCATGACCTTGTAGTACAGTTTGAAATCAGGTATTGCAATGCCTCCAGCACTGGTTTTACTGGCCAAAAACTGTGTTGGCTGTTCGAGGTCTTTTGCTTTCCCAGATAAATTTTTGGATAGTGTTATCAATTTCTGTGAAGTATTTCATTGGGATTTTGGTAGAGCATTGAATCTGTCGAGGAATTTTGGTGATCTTGCTATTTTAGCTATATTGATTCTTCTGACCCACGAGCAAGGGAAATTCCTCCTTCTGCTAGTATCATCTTCAGTTTCTTTCTTCAGTATTTTCAAGTGTTGACTAAAGAGGTCTTTAGGGTCTTTGGTTAAATTAATCTCTTGAGATTTAATTTTATGAGGTGCTTTTGTAAATGGGATTGGAGCTTTAATTTATTGCTCTTCCTGTTCATTGTTGATATACTTTCTCTTTCCCCCTATTAACCTTCTTGTTGCCCCTTCCTTTTGTCCCATTCCTCTCCCTAAATGGTCCCCCTTCTACTTTCATGTCTTACATATACATATATATATATATGCATATACATATATATACATATATGTATATATACATATATATGTATACATATATGTGTGTGTATACATATATAATCTAGATCCCACATATGAGGGAAAACGTGATATTTGCCTTTCTGAATCTGGCTTATTTCACTTCACATGAGTATCTCCAGTTCCATCCATTTGCCTGCAAATGAGATAATTTTGTTCTTCTTTATGGCAGAATAAAACTCCACAGTGTATATATGCTACATTTTCTTTACCCAGTCATTTCTTTACCCATGTAGGCTGATTCCATAACTTGGCTAATGTGAATAGTACCACAATAAACATGGATCTGCAGATATATCTGTGGTATACTGCCTTTGATTCTTTCAGGTATATGCTCAGATATAGCAGGATCATATGGTATTTACATTTTTGGTTTTTAAAGGAAATTCTATACTGTGAATCTTCCATTTTGAGAGTTTATAGCTACAAATTTCCTTTAAATCTTACTTTAGCTGTATCCTATACATCTCAATATGTCGTGCTTACACTTACATTCATCTCAAAGTATTTTGTCATTTCCTTTGTGATTTCCTTTTGTCTCATTGTTTACTTAGGAATTTGCAGTTTAATTTTTACATATTTTTCAATTTTCTAATTTCTTCAGGTTATTAATTTCTAATTTCATCCCCTTTTGGTCAGGGGACATATCCTGTATGGTTTCAATCATTTTAAATATCTTGAGACTTGTTTGATGGCCTAAGATAACTATATCTTGGAGAATATTTTATGTGCACTTGAAAAGAATGTGTATTCTGCTTTTCGCTGATGTTCTTTCTAGTTGGCCTGTAGTATTATTTCATATCTCTGTTTCATCCAGGTGTGGTGGCAATGGCTATAATCCCAGCACTTGCGTGACAGAAGCAGGAAGATTATGAGTTTGAACCCAGTCAGGGCTACATAGTGAGTTCAAGGCCAGAAGGGCCACAGAGTGAGACCCTGTTTCAGAAAAAAACAAAGGCTAGGGTTGTAGCCCAATGACAGAATGCATATCTAGCATGTACAAGGCTTTGAATTCAATCCCCAACACCACAAAATATTTCTATGTTCTTCTAATCTCTTCTCTAATTTTTCTATTCATTATTATAAGTAGGAATTGGCTAATCTCTCCCTTTCATTCTGTCAGGTTTTTAAAAAAATATTTTAACCTATTTTGATTGTGTATTAATTGAATATATTAATGCTGTTCAGTAATATTTCAGTATGTCATTTCTGTCCATTTTTACTTCATGTATCTAAGGTGCTCTGTTGTAGATATATATGTTTATATTTGGTATAGATTCATGGTAGATTGACTTTTTATCAACATATAATATCTTTCTTTGTCCCTAGTAATGATTTTTGAACATTGTGGAAAGTGCAGCCTAACTGGCCACCAGAGTCCACAGTTCCAATGACAGGTTGCACAGTGAAGAAAAAAATGAAATGACAGCTCATGCACATGTTTTATTTGTGTTCAAATTGTTGTTGTTGTTGTTAGGTGCCGTCGAGTTATGTCCGACTCATCCTCATAGGGTTTTCAATGGCAGATTGTTTCAGGATTGCCTTGGGAGTGGGTTGCCGTGTCCTTCTCCCATTTTTGCGGTGCTGGGAATCGAACTCAGGACCTCAGAGACTACAGAGCGGCGCTCTACCAGCTGAGCTAAATCCCAGCCCCTTTTGTTCAAAACCCACAAAAACTCTCATCTGGAGAAAAAAAGAAAACATCATTTTTACTAAAATCATGAAGATATTTTCCTTTGCTGTCTTATAGAAATTTTATTAATTTATCATTCTCATTTAGATCCACTATACATCTGAAGCCTGCAACTGTACCACTGTGGCGTCTAATCCTGTCAGATCTTGGAAGCTAAACAGGGTAAGGCCTGGTTAGTACTAGGATAGGAGACTGCCTGGGAACAGCAGGTGCTGTAGGCTTAGAAGAAGGACCTGACAACCCATTTCCAAAAATCAATCAGCCATTGAAAACCCTATGAATAGCAGAGAAACACTAACAATACTGTTTTGCCTGTTGTATGTAGAGCCGCTATGAGTCAGACACTGCCTTGATGGTACCTAACAACAACAACATAGGTCTGAAATTGATATTTGTGTGTGGTGTGAAGGGATCAAGATTCATTTATTTTATATAGATAGGAATACCCAAATTATCCAATACCACTTACTAAAATAATCTTTCCTCCCATTTTTACTTCACTAATACCTTTATTGCCTGCAGCTGTATCCCTGTGGCATCTGATCCCATCAGCTCTCAGAAGCTAAGCAGGGTCGGGCCTGGTTAGTACCTGGATGGGAGACCGCCTGGGAACACCAGGTGCTGTAGGCTTGGGAGAAGGAGCTGGCAACCCCCTCCCCAAAATCAATCTGCCATTGAAAACCCTATGAACAGCAGAGAAGCACTGACAATAGTGTTTCCCCTCTTGTACAGAGGGTCGCTACGGGTCGGATACCGACTCGACAGCACCTAACAACAACAACAACATCAACAACACCTTTATTGGGGCTGGGATTTAGCTCAGTTGGTAAAGTGCCGCTCTGCAGTCTCTGATGTCCCAGGTTCGATTCCCAGCACCACAAAAACGGGAGAAGGATGTGGCAGTCCACTCCCAAGGGAATCCTGAAACAATCAACCATTGAAAACCCTATGAGAGTCACTATGAGTTGGAGACAACTCTACAGCACCTAATAACAACAACAACATGTTTATTACAAACCAGATGGTCATGCATAAGTGAATATGTTTATAGCCATTTCTTATTCTGTTAATCTGTCTCTCTGTGCCACACAGTTTAATTAATATGGATTTATAATAGGTCTTTATAAAGTACAATATTAGAATTGTTCTTTTTCAAGATCACCTTGGATATTCTTGATTTTCATATGAATAGAACCAATGTCAATTTCTTTTTAAAAAAATTACTGTTTATTAAT
>VMDO01013719.1:0-57162 GCA_007922755.1 Pedetes capensis | reverse complement strand
CCATGGTATATTCAATAGACGTCTCCAGCACCACAATTCAAAAGCATCGATTCTTTTTCTGTCTCTCTTGTTCAATGTCCAGCTTTCACAACCATATGATGCCACTGAAAATACCATGGCATGAGTCAGATGCACCTTCGTCTTCAATGTGACATCTTTGCTTTTCAATACTCTAAAGAGATCTTTTGCCACAGCTTTTCCTAGAGCAATGCGTCTTTTGATTTCTTGACGGCTGCTTCCGTGGGTGTTGATTATAGAGCCAAGCAAAGCAAAATCTTGGACAACCTCAGTCTTTTCTCCCTTCATTGTGAAGTTGCATGCTGACCCAGTTGTTAGGACTTTTGTTGATGTTTAGTCACAACCCATAGTGAAGGTTATGGTCTTTGATATTCATCAGTAAATGCTTTAAATCATCTTCACTTTCAGCAAGCAGAGTTGTGTCATCTGCATAACGCAGGTTGTTAGTCTTCCTCTAATCCTGATGCCACCTTCTTCCTCATAAAGTCCAGCTTCTCAGATTATTTGCTCAGCATATAAATTGAAGAGATAGGGTGAAAGTATACAGCCCTGATGCACACCTTTCTCAAGTTTAAACCACTCAGTGTTTCCTTGTTCTATTCGAACAACTGCCTCCTGGTTCATGTACAGATTTCTCATGAGCACAACTAGGTGTTCTGGTATTCCCTTTTTCCGAAGTGTTATACATAATTTGTTATGATCCACACAATCAACTGCTTTTGCGTAGTCAATAAAACATAGGTAGACATCTTCTGATATTCTCTGCTTTCAGCTAATATCCACCTGACATCAGCAATGATGTCCCTGGTTCCCCGCCCTTTTCTGAATCCCGCTTGATTTTCCGGTAATTCCCTGTCTATATAATGCTGCAGTCGCTTCTGAATGATCTTTAGCAGAATTTTGCTGGTGTGTGATATTAATGATATTGTCTGATAGTTTGCACATTCAGTTGGATCCCCTTTTTTGGGAATAGGCACAAATATGGATCTCTTCCAGTCAGTTGGCCAAGTAGCTGTACCCAAATCTGTGGGCATAAACATTAGAGGATTTAAAATATTAAGTAGAAATGTTTTGGTATACTTTTTATCTAAGGAACTTCTGTTTAGTAAAACCAGATTATATGGTAGTCCAGTAGGTGCATTGTATAGGTTTACAGATATGAAAAGAGTAATATTAAGATATATAGGTTGAAAGGATCAAGGAATTCTTGCTATACTTAGTCACATGGAAGATGTCTAGGCATATATTGACTGCAAACATGGCCCATAATCTTGATTGTGAGAGTCTCAGAGAAGCAGAGGGTTACAGAAGAGAAAGCAAGATTCAACTTGAACAACAAAATGTATTAATCATACATTTTGACCATAACCATGGCTTATTGCCATCTCAACACTTTTGTTTGCAATAGCTTTCAAAATAATCTCTATTTAGGCGGTCTTTATAGCAGCTTTCTTGGTAGTTATGTCAAAATTCTTGAGTCTCAGCTGGTGAGTCTTAAACTAAATCCTGGAGTGAGGACTCCTTTTCCTTCCTATGTTCTAGTTTTCCTGTCTTTCTATCTTGCCTCAAGTTCTAGGCCAATCTGGACTGCATAGTGAGACCTTATCTCAAAAACAAAATTGCTTCTGAGGCCTCAGGACAGATGTAATGAATCAGAATCATCAGAGATGAGGCCCAGACATTGGCATTATTGGATATAATAATTCTGGTAGTTTTCAGTTTTGTAAACCACTTTGTTATAGGAGATTAAAACTGTTCTTATTAATCAAACTTTAGGAACAAAGAATCTTATAAGATGATGTGCAAGCCCAGGCAAGTCTCATTTCATCATATAACAACAGTGACAAGTCAACACTGTGGGTAATGAACTAGGGAGGAGGGAAAGGGTGACTCTGTTGATTCTCAGCAGGTGTCAGAAGCCCACAGACAAAAGAATTCCCCCAATTGATTTGTCCATTCATCATAGAACCAGACTGATTACTCACTCACCTGACTGGCACGTGACTTCTTAGGTTTCAAAGGTTGCAGTATGGCCTAACTCTCCTTCCTCCAAGGTGGGGCTTCCTTTTCTGCTGCCTGCTCTAGGCAGCAAGTTGACTTAACAGAGATACTGCTGCAGGTACAGCCAAACCTCTGTTCTTTGTGCTGTCTTTACTAGCAAGAGGGAGTCAGACTGATTGTGATCGGGCACCAGTTATTGCTGACAATTCTACCTGGTGGGTGTGGTGAGAATATATGACATAAGACATGCAAAAGTGTGGGGAGTTGCCCTGGTGCTGGACTCACTCCAGCCGTGAGCCGGAACCAGCCACCGAAGACCCACTGTCTGGTGAGTGGGAGCTGAGCACCGGAGAACCGTGTCACCCAGAAAGGAGGCTTATGCCCACGGCTACTCCACCAGTCCCTGGGGACAGCTCAGAGGTTTATGCCCATGGCGGCTCCTTGCTTGTTTTTTCCAGTGAAGATGCCAACTCCAAGTGCTCAGCTCGACACAGCTCTTTATTGCTCCATCTGTCCTGGTCGGTGGAATGAACCCTGACTACTCTGTGCACCACCCTTATATCCCTTTCAGGGGCTAGCCAGGGACCAATCAGAGAGTGCCACTCCATATGGGCCTTGGCCAATCAGGGGAGATATGCAAATTTGGGTTTGTAAAAAGGACCAATTGGAGGTGGTTCCTGAATGGTCCAATCAGGAGTCCATTAGTGGTTTGAAAACGACCAGTCAAATGTTGAAGGGTCTGAGGGGAGGAGTTGGATGCCAGCGCCATCTTTAGGCACTTGATGCCCAGGAGTTCCCAGATGGAGGGCACAGGTTACCACCTGGCAATGAGCCTCAAACCTCCAAGTGGGCCCACATAGGCCCTGGAGTGAACTGCCTCTCTAGGCAGTGCCCTACACAAAAGCACTTTGCAAAGTAGTGGGTATTCAGTAGAACTGCCGTCAAGCTTCAGAGTAAGTATGTGTACTAGAAACTGAATTGTACACCTTGAGGCTAATTTTGTAATATGGAGATTATATCTCAATAAATCTGTTTTTTCATCCAAGTCAATGCATTTCCTTCAGTATCCAGCATCTTAATAAGAGGTTTGGCTGTACCTGCAGCAGTATCTCTTGTTAATTAAAGGAATATATATATAGACTTCATTGGTGAAGTTTCTTTTAATCTTGTTACCATTCTCTCTGGAATGATCTTCTGTGCCTGTGGAATTATCTTTATGTAGTAAGAGTGGCCATCTCCAGAGTATACAAAAAGATACAAATTTAAGCCATTTCTTATGTCTAAGTAAATTTGATCTGATTCCAGAAGGCCAAGGTGGCCAAACAGTCAAGAGAGGAAAAGGCACAAAATAGGTATGACTTGCTGGTTCAAGGGTTGGAGTAAATACTTTTCATTCTCTGTTCTTTAAAAGAGGTGACAAGTAACAACAATCAAGTACTTAAGACACACAGGGCACTAAAGGACAGTCTGATCATTGGTGTATGAGTAATGAGGTGGGACATCAAGCATTGACATAGTTCATTCATTCATTCTTTTGCTTATCACATTTATTGAGCATCTGCTATGTTTCAAAATTGAATTAGATGCTAATGGTTCAAGAACAAAGCTGGACACATCTGAAATACAAATAACTTCATTCTTGCTTCTAAGAAGCTTTCTCTGATACCCAGGTCAGAGATGGGTACCTTTCTGTATCCTCATGAAACTCTTCCTCTCCCCATGTTGTGGTGCTTACCAGACTTTTTTTCTAAGTGCCTATTTACTGATTTTTATCCTTCACTAGACTATAAGTTTGGAGGACTTTTTCTTAGTCATAATTGTGGCACATATTATACCTTCAGTAAAAAAATAAGTGTGAAAAAGCTTTGGCCAAACCCTCATAAAACCATGACCTGAAAAATAAATGCAAGTGCTATTAATTCTTTCTGCCCTTAAAGTAGAGAAACCCTAAAAGTCATTTATTTTAGAAATGACACATTTCCAACTTTAGAGTTCTATGGCTTTCAGTTAACATGTCACACCTATGAGGTTCTTACTCTGTCTAATCTCTATTGAAATTGTAGTTTTAAAAAAAAGAAAGAAAAAGAAAGAAACAAGAAAAGATCATTAGAAATTCTTGCCCAAACATTGTCTCATGCATGCTATGTAAGGACTCTACCATGGAGCTACACCCCCTAACCCATAATATATTTTAAGATCAAACTTGTAAGATCAGCACATAAGAGGGACAATATTAAAAACATTTGCCTGGGCAAACTCAATTATATAAGTATAATTGTAATAGGCACTTATAAACTACCTTTACTGAAAGCATTAACTCTTTACTTGGACCCACAAATATTCTATTCTAGATCCCTAGAAACATCTAAGGGGCTGGGATTTAGCTCAGTTGGTAGAACGCTGCACTGCAGTCTATGAGGTCCTGGGTTCGATCCCAGCACCACAAAAATGGGAGAAGGACATGGCAACCCATTCCCTAGGCAATCCTGAAACAGTCAGCCATTGAAAACCCTATGAAGGTCGCTATGAGTTGGACTCAACTCAAAAACAACAACAGAAGCATCTAAAGATTTCCAGCCATTGTCTTAAATCTACAGTCAGTTTGGATCTCAGGAATTTTAATCAATAAACATCTCTGCAAAGAAACAGCTAATAATTCCTTCAGTGGTGACAGCAACTTTCTAAAACCAATATGCAAAACCAGAACAGAGATGAGTCTCTGAGCAGGACTGCTTAATTATGTGTACTGTTTCTCCCTACCCCCAGCTTTTCCTCCACTTAGCTTGAAGATTAAATCTCATTTCTCTGTTTTTATCATTACTCATCTCTGTAATTGGTGCATTGGGATCAGGTGGCTGAGCCAAATTCTGGGAATTGGGGTTTTACCCTAAACTTTGATAATATAATGAGGGCATGGAAGTTACTGTATAATTAAAATGCTATAAAAATCAATTAGTTGTTCTCATTTTTAGGAGGGTCTCCATTGCCTGACTTTTTTTTTGTTAAACCCAATATGCTGCCATTGTTCAGCAAATTTTAATATGTTTACTTATTATTGTTATAAAGTTGAATTGATAAAATCATGTTGTCAGGACAGAGGCCCTTTTCATGTTTCTTAGTCTCATTGATAAAAGAATTTACAAACAAACTCAGAAAGGAAATCAAGGATGGTTTACTAGGTTAGTGAAAGGGTGAGTTCCTTCACAGTCAGGGCTAGTGTTGGACTTACACCAGTGTTGGGAGGGTGGCGGAAAGAGAAAGAAAAAAAGTTGCGCTTTCTGAGTCAGAAAGTGGGCAGATTCAGCAGAAGTCCTCCAAGAACTTCCCCTAAACGGTGGAACTTTTGAGGTTTTAAGTACTTATCTCATTAAGGACACAGAGAGTCCTCTCATTCCTTTGTTCTGGCCTCAGATATGTTGCATTTCTTCCCATCATTTAGGCTTAGCCTGGCCTTCTTGTGTTGTAAAACAAATTTTCTCTTTAGTGCGGGAGGCATCTTAACTAAAGAGGACTTAGTACCCTTGTCTAGCTGGATATGGGAGACGCCTATTGTTTTCATATGTAAAGGGTGTTACTGGCCACCAATCAAACCACTCATAAAGAATATTATGAGTATTATCTACCACCAATTATGCCACTTGTCTCAGAGGAGCTGACATGTTGAGACTCATAGGTCTCAAAGATGGTGCTGGGAAACTGCTGCTCATTGTGCTTTTTCATTCCCTGTCTACCTGCCTATCATCCCCTATTATTATGGCTTGCATTTTTCCTCTATGTCCTTGCATTTACATGAACTTTTAAACAAATAAACATGAAGAAAGCTTGTCAATATCTGATTCTGCCCTCTTTTTGCACCCACAATTATTATGTGCTGAATTGTGTTCCACACAAAATTCTTTACTATTATTATTTTTATTAATAAATGTTAGTAGGGTAGAGAGTAGTAAGGCTTTTGCTATTTCCATTGTGCACCTATTACATCATTTTTTTGTTATACTTATATCAACTTACATAATTGATGAAACCCTATAATTAACGTGTAGTAACTATCATATGCCATTATGGGTTATATTTCCCTGCGTTTTTCCCATGTATTCACGTAGTTGCATCATGTAATTTGAGATTGTCATCTCCCCCTTCTTAGCCCTCTGTGTTATTTCCCCTCCTATCCTCCTCCTCAATCTTTGTTCCCTCCATGAGACCCCATCACCCTTCTTTTTACCCTACTTATATTTTCCCTTCTTAGATAAACCTGGTTGTTCTTTTTTATATATCTAGGTATTTATAGTATTTTTTTCTTCCTTTAAGTTAGCTTTAGATCCCACATACGAATGAGAACATATGGTATTTCTCTTTGTTTGGGCTGGATTTGTTCCCTTAGGATGACAATCTCCAGTTCCATCCATTTTGCTACAAATGACATTTTTTTTCTTTCATTGCTGGGTGATATTCCACTATGTATATAAACCACAATTTTTTATCCGTTCTTCTGCTGATGAACATCTTGATTAATTCCACAACCTTGCAATTGTGAACAGGGCTTCATTACATATGGAAATGCAGGTGTCTCCGCAGTATGATGACATCATCCTTTGGGTATATTCCTAGGAGTGGTATAACTGGGTCATATGACAGTTCTTAGTTTTCTAAAGTATCTCCATATTGATTTCCAAAGTGGTTGAACTACTTTACAATTTCACCAGCAGTGTAAAAGTGTTCCTTTTTCTCTGCACCTTTGTCAGCACTTATTATTATTTGTTTTGTTGATCTTGGCCATTCTTACTGGAGTGAGATGAGATCTCAGTGTTGTTTTGATTTGCATTTCCCTAATGGCTTGGGATATTGAGCATTTTTTCATATGTTTCTTGGCCATTTGAACTTCTCCTTTGAGAACTATCTGTTCATTTCCTGTCACCACTTATGTATTGGATTATTTGTTGTCTTGCTATTTGCTTTCTTAAGTTCTTTGTATATTGTTGAAATTAGTCCTTTATTCAATGGGTAAAATGAAAATATTCTCTCCCACTCTGTACGCTCTCCCTTAACTCTGTTGACTGTTTCCTTTGCTGTACAGAGGCTTTTTAATATCATGGAATCCTATTTGTTAATTCTTGGTGCTATTTCCTGGGCAATTTGAGTCTTGTTAGGAAATACTTTCCTATGCCTATGTGTTATAGTTTATTTACTATCTTCTAGTAGTTTGAAGTTTTCTAGTTTTATGTTGAGGTCTCTTATCCATTTGAATGTACACTCCTGTAAATTGAGATATACAGGTCTTTTTCAATTTTCTGCAAAGAGATATCCAGTTTTTTCAGCAACATTTGTGGAAGAGGCTATCTTTTCTCCATTGAGTATCCTTAACCCCTTTGTCAAAAATCAAATGGCTGCAGTTGTGTGGGTGTATCTCTGGGTCTTCGCTTCTGTTCCATTGGTCTTCAAGCCTATTTCTGTGCCAGTACCAAGCTCTTTTTGCCACTATAGCTCTTTAGGATAGCCTGAAATTAGGTATAGTGATCCCACTGGCATTGTTTTTGCAGCTTAAGATTTGTTTTGGCTGTATGTGGTCTTTTGTTTTTGGATTATTTTTTCAATTTCTGCAAAGTCTGTCATTGAAATTTTAAAGAGGGTTGCATTGAATCTGTAAATTGCTTTTCATAATATAGCCATTTTTATGATATTGATTCTCCCGATCTATCAGCAAAGGAGATCCTTCCATCTTCTAGCATCCTCTGCAAGTTCTGTCTTTATTGTTTTGATATTTTCCTTGTAGAGATCTTCAGGGTGTTTGGTTAGATTGATATGCAAATGTTTGATTTTTTGGTGGGTTATTATAAATGGGATTATAGCCTTAATTTCCTTTTCTTCCTGTTCACTCTTGGTTAAAGGAAGGCTACTGATTTTTGTGTGTCAATTTTTTATCCTGCTACTTTGTTGAGGGCGTTAATTAGCTCTAAGTGTTTTCTAGAGGAATTTTGGGGGTCCTTTAGTCATCAGTGTCATCAGTGAATAAAGATAATTTGACCTCTTTGTCTACCTATGTCCCTTTGATTTCTTTCTCTTGTCTGATTGCTCTGGCTAGGATTATATCACAATATTGAATAAGAGGGGAAAGAGTGGATATCTTTGTCTTGCTCCTGATCTTAGAGGGAATGGTTTCAATTTTTCTCAGTTTAGTATGACATTGGCTATAGATTTGTCATAGATGGCCTTTATGATGTTGACATATTGCCCTGTTATGCCCATCTTCTCCAAGGCTTTTATCATGTAAGGATGTTTCACTTTGTAAAAGGCCCTCTCAGCATGAATTGAGATGATCATGTGATTTCTGTCTACAGGGCTCTGGTTATGTTAAATTCCTTTAATTGATTTTTGAATGTTGAACCAGCCTTGCATCTGTGGAATGAAGCCTACTTGATTGTGGTGTACGATCTTTTCTATGTGTTGCTGAATTTGGTGTGACAGAATTTTAATGAGGATTTTTGCATCTATGTTCATCAGGGCTATTTGTCTATAGTACTCTTTTTTGAAGCATTCTCACCTGATTTTGGTATCTGGATAATACTGGCTTGTATAATGAGTTTGGAAGTGTCCCTTCCTTTTCTACTTTATTAAATAGTTTGAGAAGAATAGGTATTAATTCTTTGAAGATTTGATAGAATTCTATTGTGAACCCCTTGGGACCTGGGATTTTCTTTGCTGAGAGGCTATTTGTATTTCTTTTTTTGTGAATGTAATGGGTCTTTTTAAATTGGTAATGTCCTCTGAGTTTAGTTTTGATAATTTATATGTGTTAATGAACTTTTCTATTTCTTCTGTATTTTCATTTTTGGGGAGTACAATTTCTTCAAGTATTCCCTGATGATCTTTTGGATTTTGTTGTTATCAGTGGTTATGGCCCCATTCTCATCTCTAATTTTTAAAATTTGGGACTTTTCTTTCTTTGTTTTGGTGAGACTGGCTTGGGGGGTATTGTCTATTTTTATTAATCTTTTTGAAGAACCAGATCTTAGTCTGATTCATTCTTTGAATTGCCTTTTTGGATTCTAATTGGAATATCTCTGCCTTGATCTTGACAATTCCTGTCTGAATGCTCCTTTTGGGATTAGCTTGTGGTTGGCTTTCTAGTGCATTAAAATGTACCATTATGTTATTTAATTGGGCCTTCCCTAACTTATTGATGAAGGTGCTCATGGTTATGAACTTCCTTCTTAGAACTAACTTTGCTCTAACCCATAAATTTTATAGGATATATTTTAATTCTCATTTGATTGCAGAAACTTTTAAATTTCCTCTCTGTTTTCTTCAATTACCTATTGATCATTCAGCAGTGTACTATTCAGTCTTTATGAATTTGTAACATTTCCAAAGTTTTTCTTTTGAGTTCTCACTTATTCTGTTGGGATCTGGTAAGCTACAGGGGATAATTTCTATTTTTGGATTTATTGGGGCCATTTTTTTGTGGACTAAAATGTGGTCTATCTTAGAAAAAGTTCCACGTGATGCTGGGAAGAATGTGTATTTTGCATCTGATGGATGGAATAATCTGTAGATGTCTGTAAGTTCCAGTTGGTATGACACTCTTCAATGATCTTGAATCAATGCTCATAGAACAGATCTTTCTTTGCTTTGATGATCTGTCTCTTGTTGAAAGTGAGGTATTAAAATCTCCCATTATGGTTGTGTCTGGGCTGATGTGTTCCTTTATCTCCAAAAAGTTTTTTTTTTTTTAATGAAGCTACTGGTCCGTGTCTTTGGTGCATAAATGTAAAGAATCATTTTGAGTTCCTAGTTGACTGTTCCTTTCTTTGTCTCTCTGATTAGTTTGGAATTGAAATCTGAGTTGTCTGAAATTAGTATTGCAACTCTTGCTTTTTGTTTTTTCTCACATACTTGGTATGCTCTTTTCCAGCCTTTAATTTTCATCCCTTTATGGTCTTTGTGGATTAGGTGCATCTCTTGCCTGCCATATATCAAGGGTTTATGTTTTTTAATCCAAATGGCCAGTCTATGTCTCTTGAGTGGTGAGTTAAGACCATTTACGTTGAGAGTATTATAGAGAGATGCTTATTATTCTTCATCAATTTGGTACTTATTTCTGGTTTTTTGATTCACATTTGGTCTTGTTTTTGTTATGTTGTCAGGTGCCATGGAGTCAGTGTCCAACTCATAGCAACCCTATGTACAACAAATGAAACACTATTGTCAGTGCATCTCTGTTGTTCACAGGGTTTTCGATGGCTGATTGTTTTGGGGGAGTGGTTTGCCAAGTACTTCTCTGAAGCCTACAGCACCTGGTATTTGCAGGCAGTCTCCCATTCAATTATTAACAAAGTTCAACCTGCTTAGCTTCTAAGATCTAATGGGATCAGATGCGACAGTGGTAAGCCTGCAGTAATATTTGGCCTATTTTTTCATAATTTCCCCTCATGTTTATAATTCATTCCTTTGATCTTGTACATGCAGTTGTTTTGCCTGCTCTGTATGTGATGTTACATTGAGGATTCTCTACATGCTGGATTTGTGGCTGTGACTTATTTAAACAAATCAATATCATGGAATGTCTTGAACTTACCATTTGTTTTTTAAAAAATAGCTTTGTTGGGTAATGTAAGCTTGGTTGGCAGTTATTCTTTTTCTAGACTTGGATGATGTCTGACCAAGATTTCCTTGCCTTTAAAGTTGTTGTTGAAAAGTCTACTGTCATTCTGATGGGTTTACCTCTGTAAGTAAGTTGATGTTTCTGTCTTATAGCTTTTAGAATAGCTTCTTTGCTCTGTAGATGTAGTGTGCTGTGGGGAGGACCTGTTTTGATCTACTCTGGGGTTCTGAACATTTCAGTTGTATGAGTATCTAGGTCTTGCATGAGGCTTGGCAAATTCTCATAATATTTCTTTGAATAAGTTTTTTCATCCTCTCATCTTGTTTGCAGCTCCTTTGTGAACCCCCTGCACTCACAAGTTTTATTTATTTTATTTTATTTTATTTTTTTCATTTTATCAAATATCTCTTAAAAATCTTGTTCAAAATGCTTCATCTTTTTTCTATTTGCCATCTGAGCAGTTAAGGTCCTCTACCCCTTTCCTCGCCTGCAGCGGGAGCCCTGTGGCATCTAATCCCGTCAGATCTCGGAAGCTAAGCAGGGTCAGGCCTGGTTAGTACCTGGATGGGAGACCGCCTGGGAACGCCAGAAGCTGTAGGCTTGGGAGAAGGATCTGGCAACCCCCTTCCAAAAATCAATCTGCCATTGAAAACCTTATGAACAGCAGAGAAGCACAGACAATAGTGTTTCCCCTGTTGTACAGAGGGTTGCTATGAGTCGGATACCGACTCAACAGCACACAACAACAACAACAACAACAACAACAACCCCTTTCCTCAGCTAATGTTATCCTATTTTCAGCTCCATCTAGTCTGGATACTGAAGATTCTACCATAATACTGGGTTGATTGATTTTGCCTTACATCTCAAGGACCTCTGCTTGATTCTTCTTTAGGATCTCAATTTCTCTGGAAAAGTTCTGGAAAATTTCTTCAGAAATTTTCTTCCAAATTAGATACCTTTCTGTCCAGTGAATCCATTGCTGTCATGGTAGTGTTTTTGAGGTCTTTTAGCATATTTATAAGCATGGTTCTAAATTCTCCATCAGGCATTTCCAAGAATCTGGTTATACTGAAATTATCTGTTGAGGTGCTTTGATCTATAGGATGTTCCTATCCAGGTTGACCTTTCATTTGTTTCTGCTGAGTCTTGCCCCTTGGTTGGTCTGGGTGCTAGGTCTTACCTCCTCAATGTGTAAAGAGGTTCTCCCCTGATGTTTCCATGAGTTTGGGTGATGACAGGTGGTTGGCACTTCTCTCTCCTTCCTGCACTCCTGTAGTTTGCAGCCTCAGTGTCTAGTGCCTAGTTTCCACTGCAGTCTCTGCATTCAGTACTACCCCTTGAATTTCTCCTTATCCCCTTCATTCCTAGCCCCCAATCACACTGCAGGCTAAATGGTGTGTCTTAGGCTCCCCAGACCCTTGGCACTACTTCTCCACATCTCAAGCACTCCTGGGCCTCAGATGCCCCTTATTCTGAATAAGCTTTCTTAGGCTCTGGTATCCAGCAGCACCATCCACTCTTCTTCATCCCTCATACTCACAACTTTTTAGTTTTTTTTCCTCCAGCTCAGTGGTTCCAGAGGCCAGGACAGTGACCATCTCTCCCTGATAGAAAACAAAAACAAGAACAAAAAACAATGACAAAAAAGACAATATTCCTCAGATCTGAGATTCTACAGTGGAGCTATGTCACCTGACCTCTTCCCAGGAGAGCCCTGCAGATCTCTGCTTTTTTTTTTTTCCTTTCCCACAGATCCTCTAGTCAGCTGCAGACCCTCCTGTAGGGTCCACCTTGCTTCCTGCCAGCTGTGCACTGTCAGGGATAGTCCCGCTGCACAGCTCTTCAGTTCTACTCCCTTGCAAGCAGCTCTACCTTGCCTTTTGCCAGCTGCATGCTGTCAGGGATGGGTCTGTTGTACCCCTCTTCAGCTATGTGCCTCCCAAAAGACTCTGTATCTTCCAAAGTCCTCCAATGCCATCTTCCCTAGGTCTGAGGACTATGAGGAGTTGGCCCACCATTTTATCTTCTGCTCTGTTGTTTTAATCTCCACTATTTGGTCAATTGTCCTTGTGCCATCCCACTTTTCATCATAACTAAAGCCACACTCTACTCCTTTTGTTTTGTTTTTTTGTGATTAGAGAATTTCATGATTTTCCCTAAGCATTTTCTTCCCCCCTTGAAGCATAGCTATCACCCATCCATCCTCTTAACTGGAATTCCCCCCAACAAAGTTCTTATGTTGAAGGTTTAATTTAGCTTAGTGGGTAGAGCACTGCTCCACACTTTCAGAGGACCTTTCTTTAATCCCCACCACACAATTAAAAAATATAAAAGGGGCTAGAGGTGTGGCTCAGTGGTGGACCACTTACCTTGCATGTATGAGGCCTGGGTTTCAACCTCCCAGTACTGCCAAAAGAAAAAAAAATATTGCTTAAGCCACCTTGTGTAATACAACAATTAAGCCACCTTGTCTAATACAACAATTATATACTGAGGGTACTTTGTGATCTCTCTTCCAGATATTGAATGCTCAGAACAGCAAACAACAGGGCAGGGAGATATTTTATTTTTCATGGGAATAAGACATCACAGTGAATCTTAAGCTTTTTCTCTAGATGTGTAGGGGGCTATTTAGAGGTATTTTGGCATAATTATTATGAATGGATGGCATATTTGTAACCTCAAATGGTGCAATCAGATAGGACTCATCTGCTTCCTGCTCTTAAAAGAAAACCTTTGGACTAATTAAATTTAACAGAAGTCTTTTTTTTTTTCTGTGATGTGAATATCCTGTCTGAAAGTCACATTGAAATTTAATTGACATTGTATCAGTATTAAAAAATGGAGTCTTTAAGATATGATTCGAGCCCTCATGAATGGATTAGTGATATTATTGCAGGAGTGTGTTTGTTATAAAAGTGAGTTTAGCCCTTCTTGATCTCTGTCTCATGCATGTTTACTTGACCTTCAGCCATGTAAGGAAGCACCATGGAGTTTCTCACCAGATGCCAACTCATGATCTTAAACTTCCCAGCCTCCAGACTGTGAGCCAAATGAACTTTTACTGTTTACAAATTACACAGTCTGTGGTTTTCTGTTGTAGCAGCTGAAAATGGACTAAGACATATTTTTAGTCAAAAAGTTAAACTTAAGGATGTTTCCTTTTTTGTATATACAATAGAACCTGTGTGTTCCTGTGTTAAAATTTTTAATTGCATGTACATGTCACTGTCCCCCATGTATCTGTTGGCTTTTTGTGTTGTGGGGGCTTGTGTGTTGCTATGATGCTGAAAGCTATGCCACTGATATCCCTGATACCAGTAGAACCACCCATGGTGGATAGACTTCAGCTGAACTTCCAGACTAAGATAGATTAGTGAGAAGGACCCAGCTGTCCACTCCCAAAATAATTAGCCATTGAAAATCTTGTGAATAGCAGAGTAGAACTGTCAAATATAGTGCTGAAAAATGATCACACCATGTTGGAAGGCATTCAAGAAATGACTGGGGAAGAGTTGCCTCCTTAAAGTAGAGTCGACCTTAATGATGGGAATGGAGTACAGCCCCTGGGACCTCCATTTGTAGATGTGGCATGCTTCAAAATGAGAGGAAACATAGTGGCTGTAACAATGGGCTAAATAAAAAAAGATAGGGTTCATGGCAGTGTTATGTAGTGCTTCATTCTGTTGTGCATAGGGTCGTTATGAGTTGGACCTGACTCAAGAGCTCCTAACAGCAATAACAAATACCACTGTACTTTTTCAAGTAGAGTTTGACTCAATAAACTGACATGTTTTTTTTTTCTGTGTTTATATGTTTTCCTTTGTTTATATATTTGTTCAGAGGAGAAAATGTCAGGGAAATAAAAATCATCTCATAAGAAATTTTAATTAATTCATTTTCTTTTATACTACCTTACAAGTTTGGGAGAAGGACCTGGCAACCCCCTCCCAAAAATCAATCTGCCATTGAAAACCCTATGAACAGCAGAGAAGCACTGACAATAATGTTTCCCCTGTTGTACAGAGTGTCGCTATGAGTCGGATACCGACTCAACGGCACCTAACAACAACAACAACAACCTTACAAGTAATATGTCTTACAAAGGAAGGGAATGTGTTGAATTCTCTCTTTTTGTTAATGTCCTGAATGTTCTTTTTTGCAAATCTTTGAACTACAACCTGAAACTTAGTTATACATGATTTTTACTCTGCTACTGTACAAAAACATAATGTGAAAAAAAAGGCTTAAAATTGAAGCATAAGTCTTTGTGAGTTGTTTGTTTATTCATTCATTTATTTTATTTTGTGGTACTAGGGAGTTGGTCCCAGGGCCTCACACAAGGGCTCTACCATTGAGCTGCACCCCCAGCCCAGTTTTTACTTATTTTTTATTTTGAGACAGGGTCTTACTAATTTATGTAGGCTGCCCCTGACCTCAAACCTGTGATCCTCCTGCTTCTGTCTCAGGAGTTGCTGGGATGACAGGCATGAGCCACCATGCCCAGCACTTATCCATGCTTTTTGAAAGCACTCTACCATTGAGCCATACATCCAGCCCATTTTTTACTTTTATTTTGAGACAATGTCTCACTAAATTATGCCTCCGGCCTCAAACTTGCAATCCTCCTGCCTCAGCCTTTCAACTCACTGGGATTACAGGCAGGTGCTGCCACACCTAGCCTTTGTGACTTTTTTTCTTTTTTTTTTAATTGGAAATTTTTAATGTGATTCATTCTGACATGCTTTTCATTGTGACATTTCCATATATGCATTTTATTGTGCATTATTCATATAGGTTCCCCCTTACCCTCTTGTGCGCTTCCTCCCCCCCCCCATCAAAGACTTCTCTTCCATTTACTTGTCTTTTTATGGTAATATTTTTCTATATATCCTTGGGTTCCAATCTGTTTAAGATAGAAACTTTTTCTGTAGCGAACTTTCTTTTTACCTTGTCAGAACTATTACATGCATTTTCTTGTTGCTGTTGTTATGTGCCGTTGAATCGGTATCCGACTCATAGCGACCCTCATAGGGTTTTCAATGGCTGACTGTTTCAGGTTTGCCTTGGGAGTGGGTTGCCAGGTCCTTCTCCCATTTTTGTGGTGCTGGGAATTGAACTTGGGACCTCAGAGACTGCAGCACAGTGCTCTACCAACTGAGCTAAATCCCAGCCCATGCCAGGCATGTGAATTTCAGCATCGACCCTCCAAAGCTGTCCCTGGGCCTCCTTTCTCACCAACAAGCAGGTCGGGAGCCCCACAAACATCCCCAGTTCGCTCCTGCCCCCAGACTCTCCTTTCTAGAGGGAGCCCTGTCCGTCTATAATAATACTATTCTTAGCTTTTTTTTTTATTATTATGATCCACCTTTATATAGGATTTTTTCCTTCTTATAGATGGTTTTAAAGAAAAATTTAACTTTATGTTTTTATATATGATAGAAAACTACAGAAACTTTCATGTAAACAATGATAATGCAGTTCATTTGTTTTCTGAGCTATAATGGTATTTTTTTCTTTGGAGCTCAAAGCTATTTAAACAGGTGGAGAGAACCCAAGAGGACATGAAGATTTACATAGCTAGCACTTGAAGGACCCTAAATTAAATGACTTTCACATTTAGTGGCAGCACAAAGCTAGAGCTCAGTCTAACAGCTCTTCCCACAGTATTGCAGTTTCTCCAAGAAGGTAGGCAATGCAAATAACTAATGGTTATTTATATGTTTATCCTTATATATACACAATAATCCCCCAAATGTTTAAGATGACTGGGATTTTTGTGACTCTCTAGGCTCCTTGGTTAATATACAGCAAGGAAAGCAGAATTAAAAATGAGTAATGACTCTATAAATAACTTATGACAGTGGTTGAAAATACATATACCACACCTGTTGTTCTTAATCTACAGGACTATGTTGATATTCTGGGACACATGGCTTCCACAGAGAAAAAGAAGTGAAGAGTGGAGAGTGGCTTGCCAATTTATACAGCTTTGCAGAAGGTTTACAGATACAGGAAACAAGGACTAATGTAAAACTATAAGGGTCTTTTATAGAATTTTCTCTGACTAGCCTCAAACCAACACTACAACAATTCAAGTTTGAGCCTCTCTACTATGGTGTGGACTTCTAGACTCTGCATGCTCAGAGCCTAAAGACAGAAGACAAGACAGAGGAAAGTTTTTTCCTCCTCCCTGTAATGGAAGGTATACTACCCCTAATCTGTCCCATGACAGAATGGTGGGCAGGGAGAATAAGTTCATCTCTGAGGGAAAATCTGCATAGGCTTCCAGAGAGTAGGGTCTTTCCCTCCACAATCCTTTAGACCAATGGCATCAGAATCCATTGAAGATTTTTCTTAAATCTTTGGCACCCATGGACAAAGTAATGGCATGATTTGGGTGTAAATCCAAATTGAAAATAACATACTATAAAGGGAGAAAAAAAATACGAGGACAAGTGAATGTTGATTTTATTTAAGCAGCTGAGGAAGAATAGTGGGATTGTTGTTAGGTGCTTCCAAGTAGTGTCCAAATCATAGTGACTCTTGTAGGATTCTCAGTGACTGATTATTTCAGGAGTGGACTGCCACATAATTCTCCTATTTTTGTGGTGCTGGGGATCAAGCCTGGGTCCTCAGAAAGTGCAGAGCAGCACTCTACCAACTGAGCTAAAACCCAGCCGCTAATGGGATTGGTAAACAGTATATGTAATAGGAATTTGAAAATTGAGTGTGAAGGAAGAGGTTCTATATTTCATAGATGGTCTGATAACTATGAAAATACATACACCACCATCCATTGCTCTTGGCATTCTGGCTCAGTCTCTTGTGAATTTGATTAATACCAAATCAAATTCATTATTATGAAACTATAAAACCTGGACAAAATGAAGGTTTTGTTCATGCAACCATAAGTCTTTGAAGCCAAATGAAGTGACAATGATGACACAGAAATACTGGGTTTGCATCTTCGATGTTGTATCTCACTCTCTCTAGCTCTGTGAGAATTATATGGGAGGAACCTCCCTCATCAGGGTAGCTCATACCTAGCAATCTTGTAGAATCTCCACAAGAGATTATACATACATGCATGACTTTGGCTTTGTCATGCTGAGCAGACAGTATTTTCCAGGCAGGAAAGAAGTCACAGAGCAAATGCGTCCCTGAACACACTTTTCTAAAGGCAGGACAGCCAGAAAATCTGAGAGACTGAATATTCAGTCAACAGTAACCAACCTTACATGCTCCTTAATTCATTCAACACACACACACACACACACACGTATGTGTACATATATATACATACACACACACACACACACACACACACATATATATATACACATATATATATATTATTTGTTGTTGTTAGGTGCCCGTTGAGTTGGTATCCGACTCATAGCCACCCTATATACAATAGATGAAACACTACTGTCAGTGCTTCTCTGCTGTTCATAGGGTTTTCAATAGCAGATTGATTTTCTTTTTCCCCAGTATTGGGGGTTGAACCGAGGGCCCACACTTGCATGCTCTGCAAGTTCTGGACCACTGAGCTGCACCCTCAGCCCATTTTTTTACTTTGTGAGATGGGGTCTGGTTAAATTACGCAGACTGCCTCTGGTATTGAACTTGCGATCCTCCTGCCTCCGGCTCTGGAGCCTCTGGGATTACAGGGGTGCACCACTGCACCCAGATTATTGGATTGATTTTTGGGAGTGGGTTGCGGGGTCTGTCTCCTAAGCTTACAGCACCTGGTATTCCCAAGCTATCTCCCATCCAAGTACTAACCAGGCCCGACCTTGCTTAGCTTCCGAGATCTGACAGGATTGGATCACAGGGCTATGGCTGCAGGATATATATATATCTTAAAAGGCAGGTGATTCGTGTGTGTGTGTGTGCATGTGTGTGTTTGTGTGTGTTTTGGTTTTTGTGATACTGGAGGATTGGACCCAGGGCCTCATGAGTATTTTGCAAATGCTCTACCATTTTGCTGTACCCCTAACCCATTGTTTACTTTTTATTTTCAGGCAGCGTCTTGATAAATTACATAGGCTGCCTCTGGTCTTGAACTGGGGATCCTCCTCCCTCTGCCTCTACAGTCACTGGGACTACAGGCATGCACCACCACCTCCAGCCCTTTTAAGATCTTTAGTGATAGCCTCATAGGCTGAGTTTTTCTTGATTCTAAAGAACACTTCCTATACCTTCAAATTCTTCAGATTCAGAACCATATCACCATCCTCCTGAGATGCTCAAACTGTAGAATTCTTGGATCTCAGAGAAGATAGTTATACTCTAAGAAACACTGAATTTAAAGAGTGGGTGAACACTGCTTACCACCACCTAAGTTGTAAGTATACATGTGGCAATACACAACTAAATATGGCTGTCTATATAGTATGTGCTAATTATGGGTCACCTAATTGATGAAGTGGTACAGCGCTGCGCTGCAGTGTCTGAGGTCTCAAGTTCAATTCCCAGCACCGCAAAAATGGGAGAAGGACCTGGCAATCCTGTCCCAAGGCAATTCCCAAAACAGCCATTGAAAACCCTATGAGGGTTGCTATAACTCGGATACCGACTCGATGGCACCTAACGACAACAACAATTCATGAAGCCTGCAGCCGCAGCCCTGTGACATCTGATCCTGTCAGATCTCGGAAGCTAAGCAGGGTCTGGCCTGGTTAGTACTTGGATGGGAGACCGCCTAGGAGCACCTGGTGCTGTAGGCTTGGGAGACGGACCCGGCAACCCACTCCCAAAAAACAGTCCGCCACTGAAAACCCTATGAACAGCAGAGAAGCACTGACAATAGCATTTCGCCTGTTGTACGCAGGGTCGCTATGAGTCGGATACAGACTCCATGACACCTAACAAGAACAACAACAATTGGTGAAATCCAAACAGAAACCCCCCACAGAGGACTTACAGACTTTTGCATGTGTGCCTATGTCCCTTGTGGGATCCAGGGACTCTGTTTTCAGAAGCACAAGGGAGACAACTACCTTTACCTGATTGTTTATTCCTGGCTAAGAATAAGGTACCAATTTTTCTTGCATTTATGTGGAGATCCTGCCCAAAATGCCATTAATCTTCTGGAGAGAACAATATCTCTTGGATTTAAATATAAATAAAACAAAAACAATGTTATTAAAATAATAATATGAGTAGTGGAAATAATTGAAGCATAGGAATCATGCTGAGAAATGAGGATCCTTGATGCTTCTATTAGTTTTAAGCTTTGAATTTGGGTTAATAAGGAGAAAGTTTTCCCTTCAGAAATCCAGGTAAGTGATACCAGGAGAGGACAAATACAGAGAAATGGATAAAGCATGATAAGCAATAGGAGTGTGTTATAATAGTCATAATGGTAGTTGAAGATATTTTATTTTTATTTTTTCTTTTTAATTAATTTTTAATTTCTTAATAATATTTTAATAATATTAATAATAATAAATTTTTATTTATTTTTTGTGGTACTTGGGGGTTGAACCCAGGGCCTTGCAGATAACTTTGCAAGTGTTCTACCATTAGGCTGCACCCTGCAGCCCATTTTTTATTATTTTATCTTGAGACAAGGTCTCCCTAAGTTATGCAGGCTACCTCTGGCCTTGAACCTGCAATCCTCCTGCCTCCACCTCCCAAGTTGTTAGGATTGGAAGTGTGAGCCACCATACTCGTCTTAGATTTTATGTTTAACAGAGGCCAGAGTACACTGAAGCTACTAATTAGTTAGCAAGTTGTTTTCTTTTTAATTGCTACCATCAGCTTGTTACTCTCTGCTCAAAAGTGCAGAAATGAACTTTAGTACAATATATGACAGGGTGGTGATAGCAATCCATTAATTAAAGGCAATTGTCATGATCTGAACAAGGTTTAATTTATGAACTTGAAGAATAAACAACTCCAAAACTATTTCTGAAACAAATTTGATTTGATCTCTTTAACTGTCAATTCACTTGTTTCTATTCTGCTTTTTGTGTTATTTTGTTTTTATTTGTTTAGACAATGTCTTGCTCTGTAGCCCAGGCTAACCTCAAACTTGTGGTTTTCTTGTCTTACCCTCTGTGTACTGAGGTTACAGGCATGCACTACCATAGGTAACCTTTTATTCTGCTTTAGTAAATAATAGGTAAATTACTACTTTCCAGTTATTACCACCCATGGAGTTCAAGCAGTGCTCTGAGTTATTCCATAACATATAGGAAATGGCTCTCTAGCTTGGGCTTGCTGTAAGCAATTCCATTTTATGAAACAAGCTTGCTCCATTTTGAGTGCAGTTTCTGAGAAGAATGACTTTGCATCTTGCTTGTGCAAGTAAACAACCACCATCTGTTCAGCACAAACCATGAGGGACAGAATGGGAAATAACTTTTTATGCAAATAAAAAATTGCCACCCAGGAATTCATCAAATTATGTCGGGAACACATGGATGCATGGGCTTACCAAAACCATATCAGAAACAAGCAAGTCTGTGAGCTTATCAAACACACCAGACCAGCAAATGATACAACTCCTTCACCTGGATCACATAATAACAGGTACACCTAAGATTGGGGTATGGTGGCACCTACTCCCACATCATCAGGCCACCCAGTATGTGTGTTGCAGGATCAACAAACCTCTGATTCTGTCCTTAGGAATTCAGTTCAGCATGATCCCGCTGCCCACTCAAACTGCACCACTTTTTTTGTCTGCACCACTTTGCCTTGAGCCAACTCTATGCTTTACCAGCCCTGTTCATGAACAGTTCTATGACTAGGTTTGTGAGTATCTTTTTGGTTTTTTTTAAGCACTGAGGGATTGAATCTAGGATCTTGCACATGCTAGATAACTGTTCTACCACTGTGCTGCACTCTCAGTCCTTTTTTGTTTTTTGCATTTTGAGACATGGTCTCACTAGGTTGTGTCTGGCCTGGAACTCATGATCCTTTTGCCTCAGCCTCTGGAATCACTGGCATTATGGACTTGTGCCACTGGTTCTGGCTGTTAGGGTAATATCTTTCTAATCATCCACAGTGATTCTCTTTGTATCTGTATTAGCTCCCTGCCCTTGCTTTCAGTAAGCCACTTCAACCATTTCTTAGACAGTCTATAGCCCATATATCATCTGTGTAGAGTGTGACATGTGATTTGAGTGTAATATTAGTAATTAGGATTGCAATGCAATAAAAGAAACTGTCTTGGCCAAAGGGCATGAGTACCAAGTGAAATCAGGAGTATTTGTTGAACTTGAAGCCTATGAAATTGACATAGCTTGTGAATTTATTGTTATTCAATAAATTCTGGCATTGTGGAGACAGAAACATCTCTGGCTTATGGAAGCAGCTCACTCACACCACCACCTATTCAAATATATAATTCAGAGATGCATTTGATCTTTGGGATTTTTTATTTCTAGGGTAGAATGTAACTTAATGGTAGAAGTGCTTGCCTAGCTTTCATTGCCAGCACTGCCAATAAATAAATTGTTGTTGTTGTTAGGTGCTGTCGAGTCGGTATCCGACTCATAGCGACCCTCATAGGGTTTTCAATGGCTGAGTACTTCGGGATTGCTTTGGGAGTGGATTGCCAGGCCCTTCTCCCATTTTCACGGTGCTGGGAATTGAACTCGGGGCCTCAGAGACTGCAGCGCAGCGCTCTACCCACTGAGCTAAATCCCAGCCCATAATAAATAAATACATAAATAAAATAAAAAAAATTTATTTCTATAAGTTTTTATCTGCCTTTAACTGTGAATCCTTTAAGAACAAAGGACAGAAAAATCATTCTCTATGACAACATTTCCAATCATGAATGTATCTTGATGTGTGATAATACTATTAGAGATATAAATCATGCTTAAAATCAATAAGTCACCAAGACATTATGTATATGTTATTTTTAGTGTGTGTGTGTGTATGTGTGTGTGTTTGTGTGTATAAATGTGGTTGCAATACTTCCACTACAAAGGTGAAGGTCATACTTAACTCAGGTAATGTCAGAATGGTAGTCATTGCATCAATATCTAAGCAGAATTTTGCTATAATCCAGGAAATTCTAGTATAAAGTCTCTAAAAAAAATTTTTTTTGTGGTGCTAGGAGCTCAGGCTGGGATTTAGCTCAGTTGGTAGAGCACTGCGCTGTGGTCTCTGAGGTCCTGAGTTCAATTCCCAGCACCGCAAAAATGGGAGAAGGACCTGGCAATCCACTCCCAAGGCAATCCTGAAACAGTCAGCCATTGAAAACCCTATGAGAGTCGCTATGAGTCGGATACCGACTCGACAGCACCTAACAACAACAACAGCAGGAGCTTGAACCCAGGGCCTTATACACATTAGGCAAGTGGTCCAACATTGAGCTGCACAATTTAAATTTTTAAATTTTTTATTTTGAGACAGGGTCTTGTTAAATAGTGCAGGCTGCCTCTTGCCTTGAACTTCCAATCCTGCCTCACCCTCCTGAATCCCTAGCATTATGGGCATCTACCATGGTGCCTTGCTTATAAGGTCAGTTTTTTTGAGACTGTTCAAAGTTTTGGTAGGTAATATAATAATGTAAGTATTCTTCCAAAATTAGAGATATGTTTTGGGAAGGTTGGTAGTGTCAGGGAAGAATTAATTTCTCTTCAATCCTAATAAGTTCATAATTGAGACAGATCCATCTTAGTATACTTTGTATTACTATAACAGAATACCACAGATAAATTTATAGTTACTAGATATTGATTACCTGCAGCCATAGCCCTGTGGCACCCGATCCCTTCAGATCTCAGAAGCTAAGCACGGTCGGGCCTGGTTAGTACTTGGATGGGAGACCACCTGGGAACACCAGGTGCTGTAGGCTTGGGAGAAGGACCCGACAACCCCCTCCCAAAAATCAATCTGCCATTGAAAACCCTATGCACAGCAGAGAAGCACTGACAACAGTGTTTCGCCTGTTGTAGGCAGGGTGCAGGGTCGCTATTAGTTGGATATCGACTCATGGCACCTAACAACAATAACAACAGATATTGATTTGGTTTACTTCAGGAAACCTTACTCCCAAGGTCCTAGCTTGCTGCCAAGATCTCTGAAATGCCTTGGGGTCATTTCCCCAAGCCCCAGGACATGGCCTCCTCTGTCAATGGTAATCCTTTTATCAAATGCTCCCTTGCCTGAGGGCTCTTGTGCTTCTTTAATCTTTACATGGTCAAACAGTAAATTTTCCAAAATCTTTCCACTATATTTCCCTTTTAATTATAAATTCAGTCTTTAAATTATTCCTTCCTCTAACATCTTACTATAAGCAGTGAAAAGTACCTACACAGCTCTTCAATATATTGTATAGGAGTTTCTTCCATCAGACATACTAGTTCATCATTCTTAAGTTCTTCCCGTAGACACAGACACAATTCAGACAAGTTCTTTGCCAATTTCTAATAATGATGGCCTTTCCTCCAGTTTCCATACTTTGTTCTTCATTTCTGTCTGAGACTTCATCAAAATGGCCTTTGTTATTGTTGTTGTTGTTAGGTGCCGTTGAGTTGGTATCCGACTCATAGCGACCCTCATAGGGTTTTCAATTGCTGTTTCGGGATTTCCTTGGGAGTGGATTGCCAGATCCTTCTCCCATTTTTGCAGTGCTAGGAATTGAACTCAGGACCTCAGAGCCTGCAGCGCAGCACTCTACCAACTGAGCTACATCCCAGCCCCAAAATGGCCTTTACCATCCATATTTCTACCAACATTCTGGTCATGACCTCTCAAGTCATCTCTAAGATCCAGACTTTCCCTACAGCTCTTCTCCAGATCCCTCACCAGAATTGCCCTTAACAATTTGTTTATGGCAACCTAGGCTTGTTCTAATCTGTTCCACCAACTTATTTATTTATTTATTTATTTATTTATTTATTTATTTAGCATTACTAGAGGATTGAACCTAAGGCACTTCACCACTGTGCTGTACTCCTAGCTCCCTCTTTTAAAAAATATTTTATTTTGAGACAGGGTCTTGCTAAGTTGTGCAGGCTGCCTTAGACCTTGAACTCATAATCCTCCTGCCTCAGTCTTGTGAGTTGCTGGGATAACAGGCCTGTGCCACTGTACCAGTCTCCTCCATGTTATTTTAACTTCTACCCTGTTGTTAGGTGCCATTGATTCAAGTCCAACTCATAGGGACCTTATGTGCAACAGAATGAAACACTCCCCAACACTGTGCCATGGCTGGCACTATGTCAGTGTTTCTCTGTTATTCATAGGATTTTTGATGACTGATTATTTCAGGATTGCTTTGGGAGTGAGCTGCCAGGTCTTTCTCTCATTTTTGCAGTACTAGGAATCAAATCTAGGGCCTCAGAGAGTACAGTGCAGCAGTCTACCAACTGAACTAAACCCCAGCCCACCTACCCCATTACTCAGTTCAAAACTTCTACACTTTCAGGTATTTATTAGAGTAAAAACTTCACTCCTGGTACCAATTTAGCGTCTAGTCTATTTTATGCTCCTATAAACAAATATCATAGACTTGGTATTTTATAATGAACAGAAATGTATTTGGTTCATGTTTCTGGAAGCTGGGATGTTTAAGATTGAGGAGCATCACCTGAGGAAGGGCTTCTGACTGTGTCAGGACATGATGAAGGGCATCCCATGGGGAAAAGAGAGGAAAGGGGCAAGACTCATACTCTTATCAGGAACTCACTCCCATAATAGTGGCATTAATCCACTCATGAAGTTAGAGGCCTCAGGTCCTAATCTCCTCCTAGAGTTTACACTTGACATTGGGGATTAAGTCTCCAACACACAAACTTTGAGTGACACATGCAAACCATGGCACCCCTGTAAAAAAAAAAAAAAAAGACAAACTAACAAGAGAAAAGCATGCAAGTTTATTAATATATGCAGTGCATACTGGGAGGAAAAACCTTAGTGAAAGAGTGCTCAAATCAATGGCTTAGAACTCTGGCTTATACTGCATTTTCATCCAAAAATAATATATTTTTAAAAAATAACAAGAGAAAAAAGCCATTTTAGCCTTCCAGAGGCAGAAAACTATGGACAGGTAAACATATGGGGAGAAACTGTTGGAGTAAAATTTGTTTGCAGGCTCTTCTGGTATCATATTTATACAGATAAGAATTACCTTCTCTTTTCTTTTTTCCTCTTTTTCTTTTTTCTTCTTTAGTTCATACTGTTCTGTAAAATATGTAAGTTGATGAATGTGTAAGCAAAATTGATTTAATAGTTACATAATGGATATACCAAATGACTTATTACTGTGTACTCTCCTAACATTTATAAATAATAAAAAAGCATTGTCTTCTCATCTTGTTCCAGAAAAGGTATCTTCTTCAAAGGAATTGCTACAGATAGGAAAGAGTGGTTCTTAGGTGGGCATGGTGGCACATGCCTGTGATTTTAGCTTCTCAGGAGACTGAGGCAGGAGTATGGAGGGCTTGAGCCCAGAGGCCAAACTGTGCAACTTAGTGAGATTCTGTCTCAAAATAATAAAAAATAAAAAAGGACCTGAAGCCCTGGGTTCGGCCCCCAATATTGAAAAAAGCTCCCATTTCTTTAAGTGCCTTTTGCTCCAATAATCAGTATGTTAAATTGGTGTATTTTTGTTTCATTTTGGTTTTTTGTTTTCTGTGTTATTGGGGGAATGAATCCAGCGTCTTGCACTATGTTGCAAGTGCTCTACCACTGGGCTGCGCCTCCAACCCCTTTTTCATTTTGTACCTTGAGATAGCTAGCTGGGGTTTAGCTCAGTTGGTAGAGCGCTGATCTGCAGTCTCTGAGGTCCCAAGTTCAATTCCCAGCAATGCAAAATGGGAGAAGGACCTGGCAATCCACTCCCAAGGCAATCCCGAAACGGTCAGCCATTGAAAACCCTATGAGGGTCGCTATGAGTCAGATACCGACTTGATGGCACCTAACAATACAATACAATCTTGAGATAAGGTCTCACTAAGTTATGCAGGCTGCCTCTGGCCTCAAACTTGCAATCCTCTTATCTCTGGCTTTTGAGTTGCTGGGATTACAGGCAAGCGACAGCACACCCAGTTAAATTGGTGAATATTGAAGTGGCATGTTCTGGTTTCCTTGAATAGGTTATTTAAAGTATCTTTTGTGTGTGTGTGTGTGTGTGTGTGCGCGGGCCTCATGCTTGCATGCTTTGCAAGTGCTGTACCACTGAGCTGCACCCTCAGCCCATTTTTTACTTTTTGATACAAGGTCTCACTAAATTACACAGACTGCCTAGGTGCCATCGAATTGGTGTCCTACTCATAGTGCCCCTACATAGAACAGGTGAAACACTATTGTCAGTGCTTCTCTGCTATTCATAGGGTTTTCAATGGTGGATTGCTTTTGGAGTGGGTTGCCAGATCCTTTTGCCAAGCCTTCAGTATCTGGTGTTCCCAGGCGGTTTCCCATCCAAGTACTAACCAGGCCAGACCCTGCTTAGCTTTCAAGATCTGACAGGATTGGTCGCCACAGTGCTACAGCTGCAGGCCTGAAGTGTATTACTAGGGATAAAATAATTAAAACTTTTTGAGGAAGAAGACCTCTCCAAGTGAAAAATTTCTTAAGTGAAACTCTTAATATTTTTATTATCCTTCAATTTTATCCTCCTTTGTCATCATCTCTGCCCTGTTCAGAGATCCCAAATTCTGTGGTTGGGATTTTGGTCTTTGTTGTCCTGGGGAGATAGGATACTTGGTGTAGAGAGCAGACTATGCCCTGAACTAAGTTACTCCAGAAAGATTGTACACATTAATAGCTTTCAGGCTGTGCCTTGCCCTGAGTGACTCCATTTTACCAGACAGCAGTCTACTTTTTTTTTTTTTAATACAAATGCTAAGGCAAGATAACCCTACATTTTGTTTGTGCACATAAACAATCACCATCTGTCCAGCATAAACCATGAGGCACAGACTGAATATAACTTATTCATGTGAATCAAATATTACCACCTCTGAACTTACTGAATCAAATCAGGAACATATGGACACATGGGTATGTCAAAGACATAGCAGAAGAACAAGGCTGTGAAAATGTAAGACACACTTATAAACTCCCTTTACTGTAAAACATTGCAGATCCCCAAAAGGCATCTGAAAGTCTCCAGCCCTTGGCCTAGACCCACAGCCAGTTTGGATTGGGGAAACTGTAATAGGTAAATATCTCTTTTAATAAGAAACTGGGCTGGGATTTAGCTCAGTGGGTAGAGTGCTGCACTGCAGTCTCTGAGGACCCGAGTTCAATTCCCAGCACCCCAAAAATGGGAGAAGGGCCTGGCAATCCACTCCCAAGGCAATCCCGAAACAGTCAGCCATTGAAAACCCTATGAGGGTCGCTATGAGTTGGATACCGACTTGATGGCACCTAACAACAACAACAACAACAATAAGAAACTACAAACAAACCCCTCTAGAGAGGACAATTTCCTGAAAATGCCCTCATCAGGACTGTTCCATTATGGATATCTTTCTCCTGACTCCAACTTTTCTTCTATTTAAATTTGAAGCTCATGTTAGTTCCCCAAAGTTGGACTTGAGGTCACTTGTTCTTCTTCCCAGTGTGCCCATTGATTAAATCTCCTTTCTCTGCTTTTCATTATTACTCATCTCTTTAATTGGTGTATTGGGGATGGAGGGCCAATCCTAAATCCAGGAATTGAGGCTTCACCCTAAAATCTGGTAAAAAAAAAAAAAAAAAAAAGTCCCAGACTAACAAATGATGTAAGTCCCTCACCAGGACCATATAAAAGAGGGACCTATTATCAGTGAATAGGCTGGGGTTTAGCTCAGTTTGTAGGGGGCTGCTCCATACTCTCTGAGGACCCAGGTTTGATCCTCAGCACCACAAAAATGGGAGGAGGTGGCAATCTACTCCTGAAGCAATCCTGAAACTATCAACCATTGAAAACCCTATAAAGGGCCATTATAAGTCAAACCCAGCTCAGTGGCAGCTAGCAACTCATCAGTGGTGGTGAGAGATGTAGCCCAGTGTTGCTGCCTATCCTGAGGCATTCCCCCTTTTGGGACCTCCACTCAGGTTAAGCTGGGTCCTTAGCTTTGTCAAAGAAACATTTCAGGACAAGTCAGAGAGTGAAACAAAGTGAATTTAATAGCACATGTCTGAGATATGGACACGGGCTTCTCAAGAGAGAAAACACTTAGTTGTCTTCATAATGGATATATACAGGTTTTGTGGCTTTAACAGGACACATTTTTAAGGTTTAGGGAGGTGCAAATAAGAGGCCCAGGAGGTGCATTTTATAGGGTTACAGATTAAGAGGCACAAGGGAGATGTCTAGGCATATCTTGACAGTAAACATGGCCCACTATCCTGTTTGAGAGATCAAGGTTAAACTCAGAGGTCACATATGTTTTGACCCCACACACGGCTTATTGCTATTTTAACATTTTCGTTTAAAATATCTCTCAAAATAACGTCCCTATGCAGGCAGTCTTCACAGCAGTTTTCTTGGTAGTTGTGTCAAAAGCCTTGATTTTCAGTGGTGAGATTTAAGCCATATCCCAGGGGGACAGCTCTTTCCTTTCCATGTCCCTCAAATATTCCATGTCTTTCTACACTGCCTCAACTTCACACTATGGCAGCATCTACCTGTCAGTGGCAGTATGGGCACACAGCCCAGAGCTGCTGCCTGTGGCCTGAGGATTTCCCCCATTTAGGGACCCTTACTCAGGGAGCCAAGTCCTTGGCTCTGTCTCAGAAAAGAATTTTGGAATAAGTCACAGTGAAACAAAGTTAGTGAGTTTATTAATTAGGAGAAAAAACACTACACATTTTAGAGTTAAGCATGAGAATTTGGAAAGAAAAAGAGAGGCCTAAGAAAAGAATAATAGTACATGTCCAAAACATGAACTCGGGCTTCAACAGAGAAAGAATCACAGTTAAGTGTCTGAAACATAGCTATGTATATGATTTAGTGCCCTTTGAAGTTACATTGCTCAATGGGTGTAATGTACAACTAAGTTCAAATATTGTTGTTGTTAGGTGCCATCGAGTCTGTATCTGACTCATAACGACCCTACATACAACAGGGGAAACACTGTTGTCAGTACTTCTCTGCTGTTCATAGGGTTTTCAATGGCAGATTGTTTTTTTGGGAGTGGGTTGCCGGGTCCTTCTTCCAAGTTCAAATATTAAGCAAAGTATAAAAAATAGTTTGAGCTTGTTTACCTGTTTTTTCTATCTAAAAGAAGTACCCCTTTGTAAATGAAATTGTAAAGTGGCTCTACAAGGTACGTTGTTTAGGTTTAGGGATGAGAAGGAACGGCCAGTAAGATAGAAACATAGGCAAAAATAGGTCAAAGGAAGAAGTTCCATTGTTTAGAGTATTTAAAACATTAAGTAGACATGTTTTGGTATACTTTTTATCTAAGGAACTTCTCTTTAGTAAAACCAGGTTATAAGGGGTTCCAGGAGGTGCATTGTGTAGGTCTCTAGAAGAGTGCAAGGTAGAAATGGCTATTTTCTTTCTTTCTTCCTTTCTTTCTTTCTTTTTTTCTTTCTCTTTGTTTCTTTGTTCTTTTCTTTCTTTCTTTCTTTTCTTTCTTTTTCTCTCTTTTTTTTATATACTGGGGAGTTGAACCCAGGTTTTTAAAAATAATTAACAATTGCTCAACCACTGAGCCATACCTGCAGCTCATTTTTTTTCTTGTAGTTTGAAACAGAGTTTAAGTTATGCAGGCTGCCTCTGCCCTGGAACTTGCAATCCTCCTGCCTCCACCTCCTGAGCTGCTAGGATTACAAGCATGTGCCACCACACCCGACCTAATATTTCCATTTAAAATATCTCTCAAAATAATGACTCTATGCAGGCATCCTTTAGAGCAGTTTTCTTGGTAGTTGTGTCAAAATCCTTGACTTTCAACTGGTGAGACTTAACCCAGATCCCAGAGTGAGGGCTCTTTCCCATTCCCATGTCCACTTAATTTTCCTTTCTATGCTGCCTCACATTGATCTGTCATTAGAACACCCATTGTCTTGACTGGCAAGGAACTCATGACTCCCTCCTGGGGGGCTTCGGTTCAATTTGATCCCCTGCTTGATACAGCCCACTTGAACTGCCTACTGGTCCAGACAGGGCCCTGCACCCAGCCTTGAACCTGCCCTGTACCTGCCCTGACTTGGCCCTGTACCTCACCTTGAACCAGCCCTTTATTTCTTTAGCTCCCTCAATAGCTAAAGCACTATTTTGAGTGCTTCTCTGTGATTCACAGGGTTTTCAATGGATGATTGTTTTTTGGGAGTAAGTTGCCTGGTCCTTCTCCCAAGCCTATAGCACCTGGGATTCCCAGGCAGTCTCCCATCCAAGTACTAACCAGGCCTGGCCCTGCTTAGCTTTTGAGATCTGATGGAATTGGGTGTCACAGTGGTAGGGCTGCAGGTATTAGGTAGATTAGTTTAGATATAAATGTTGTACCCAGCGGCTCAACCCCAGAGAAATACTCCAAGACACAAACGGATCGGGAGCAGAAGAAAGCTTTAATAAACTGATCAGCTGGCTGCCCTTAGTCCCAGGAGTGGATTTAGAGGGAACTCTATGTGGGGCACGCGCCTCCCGGTCCCACCTGGAGGTTCGGACGGGCTGCATCGCCGCGCACACAGATACTAAACACAATTCACTCAGGACCCTCAGGTGAGGGGCACAGACTCCTGCAGCCCTTGGGACCCCAGTGGAGACGGGAGAAAGGAAAAGCCTCAGGCGCTTTTGCCTTCCAGGGGCAAACACCTGTGTTGGTCATCTCGGTGGTCACAAGGAGACAGTTGTTGCTTTGTCGGTGGTCAGATGGAGAGCAGGTTCTTTTCCTTGTTGATGATTTTGATGGGAGAGCGTTTTTTCCTCATCAAAGGTCCTGGGGAGAGCAGCAGGAGAGGCGTTTCCTCATCAGTGGTCCGGGCAGGAACTGGCAAGAAGGCGCAGAAAGGGGTGCCAAAAAAGGCCTAAAAAGGCGGTGCCAAAAGCTCAGGTCTGGTCAGTTCAGGTCTTATAAGGTAGTTTAAGGGGTGAGGGAGTATAATGTAAGTTTCCATTTTCCAGAGCTCAGCCCTTTACAGGAATCCCAAATTTGACCTTCTACAAGGTTATCTTGTGACACCCTGTTTTTCTTAATCCAGCCCTTTGGCAGGCACAACCATCTTGTGACACAGCTGCCCTTGTCAGTTTTTGTTGAGGGCTGTTTTTCAAGGAACAAGTGATTTTAAAGTGACCTTAGGCTTGCTCTCACTTTAACAGGAAAAATGTAGGAAGAAAGGGATTCTGACTCATTCAGCATCCAGCCATAATGGATGAAGCCATGTATGAGATGAATCTGTAAGGACATTGGAACAACATTATTCTAATGGACCCCACACACCTAACCCTAATACCTGAGCACAAAGGCAGACTATTCTAGGACATCCATTTATGAGCCCGTTTTTCTGAAAGTGCCTGGCAAGTCTGTTGGGCCATTTTATACAACAAACACCATAGGCCTCATATGCCCTAAACCGCAGCAAAAGGGTTTTCCAGGCAGAAATTGAATTGACTCACTAAAAACTCATGGCTGATACCACATTGGGCATGTTCTAGTGTCAGGTAGTTAGCTTAGGCATTAGCAGGCAATATGGAGGAAAAGGGTATTGAAAATGGCTCTTGCTGTTCTGCCATGATGAAGAAGCCATGTGTGTCTCTGAGGACACAAGAAGGACATTTTCAAATGCATCTCACATCCTACCCAAGCCCTGGAGCCATTTATAAAACAAAGACCTTAGACCCATGTCACACTAGGCACCCAGAACTGGGTGCCCAGTGCTGAAGTCACACTAGGCATGACCTAGTTTGAATAAAACTAGAGGGAACATGCACACGTGCTCTCTTCTTCCTATCATCTTGCACAAGCTTGCTCTCTTTCTCTCTGTTCCTCTGCCCTGCATGTCTCTCCCTTCTCTCAGGTCTGCCATCTTCTCTATCCAAGGCACCTTTCCTTCTAAATGGCTATTTAGCTCTCCTTTTCTCTGGCTTTTCTACCTCCCCTTGGGGAATAGAAACATCCTATGCCAATTCACCCTGGGAACAAGGGTTTTGCTAAATCCCTTTTCAGTTCTACCTAAGCTTTTCCAGGTGCCTCAGTATGCTCTGTAATTATTCTTTCAAGAAAGGGGCTGAGGTTTAGCTCAATTGGTGGAGTGCTGCTCTGCACTCTCTGAAGCCCTGGGTTCACACTTCAGAACCACAAAAATGGGAGCAGAACGTGGCAATTTAATTTCAAAGCAACCCCATAACAATCAGCCATTGGACACTCTGTGAATAGCAGAAAAACACTGACATAGTGTCAGGAATGGCACAATGTTGAATAATATTTTATTCTATTGTACATAGGGTCACTATCAGTTGGACCCAACTTGAGAGCATCTAACAACAAACAACAACATTCTTTAAAGGTATACTAGCTTTAATAAATTCTATCTATATTCTCTACTATGACTTATGTGTCAGGTATAAATTCTTTTATATGCCAAATACAAGGACTGAGATTTTGCTGCCAGATTCCTGGACTAGTGCTCTTGTTGCAGAAAAATTTAAATCAAAAGTTAAGATGTTATAATATTTGCTTAAACTATAATTACTAGAACTTAATGTTCCTTGTTTAAAACTTATACATCTCATCCCGTAGGTCACCCCATGCCTCCTTGCTTCTTATCTGCCTGTCTCCACCTTGTAATCTGCTTCCTAATTTCTTACAACTGCTAAACTCAGTCTGTTGAATGTACTCTCTGTCCTGTAATCTGCTTTCCAGTTTCTTGTATCATGTAGATGTTATCTGCCTATTTCCATGGTAACTAGCTTAACCCATCTATAGATGATCCTGTAGACAGTGCACATGTGGTTTTGGCCAACAACTCCCACCCTATGAACTATATAACCTCAGGAGAACTGGGGTTCAGGGTCAGTCCTGTGAGGACTCATTTTGGTGGGCTGACCTTGTTATAGCAAAACATTTTACCCAACTCCTGAATCTCTAGAAGTACTTTCCATTTTTTTCACACTGCCTCACTCTTGAACCTGACTACCCAAACTCCCTGCACCTTCTTGATAACACTAGTTTGAATAAAACTAGAGGGAACATGTGGCCACAAAACTCTTCCTTTTTCTCTCTACCTCTTTGCTCCTTGCCCTCTGCTCCTCTCTTCTCTCCTCCCTCTCCTCTTAGGTGGCCACATAGATGCCTCTCCTTCCCTCAGCCTTGCTATATTCTCTGTCTATCCAAGACACTTTTCTTTCTGGAAGCTTGTTTAACTCTTCTGTCTGGCTTTACCTTTGCTTGGGGACTAGAAATATCCTTACATTAATTCACCCAGGGAACTGTGTTTTTTTCCAAGTTCCTTTCAATATTTATCTAAACTTCTCCAGCTGCCTCATTTTCCCTAGTAATAATACCTTAAAGGCATACTGTCTTTTAATAAGCCTTAGCTATACTCTCTACTATAACTTCTGTGTTGGGTGTGAGATCTTTTCTGCATAAACACAAACTGAGGTTTTACAGCTGTCATCCTCCCAGACCTGTCTCTCCAGTAACAGTACCACTTGTTGTTGTTGTTAGGTGTTGTTGAGTCAAGTCTGACTCATATCGACCCTATGTACAGCAAGTTTAAACACTTCCCAATTCTGTGCCAGGCACATGATCTTATTTATGTTTAACCCCATTGTTGCAGACACTGTGTCAATTCATCTGGTGGAGGGTTTTCCTCTTTTGGGTTGACCTACCACTCTCCTGAACATGATGTCTTTCTTCAGGGATTGATCTCTCTTGACTACATGTCTGAAATATGTAAGATGAAGTCTGCCCATTCTTGCTTTCAAGGAGCATTCTGATTGCACTTCTTCTAGGACAGATCTGTTGGTTCTTTTGGAAGTCCATGGTATATTCAATAGACATCTCCAGCACCATAATTCAAAAGCATCATTTCTTTTTGTGTCTTTCTTGTTCAATGTCCAGCTTTCACAACCATATGATGTGACCCAAAATGCCATGGCATGAGTCAGGAGCACTTTTGTCTTCAATGTGACATCTTTACTTTTCAATACTCTAAAGAGGTCTTTTGCCACAGCTTTTCCAGAAGCAATGCATCTTTTGATTTCTTGACTGCTGCTTCCACAGGTGTTGATTATAGAGCCAAACAAAGCAAAATCATGGACAATCTCAGTCTTTTCTCCATTTATTGTGAAGTTGCATACTGACCCAGTTGTAAGGATTTTTGTTTTGTTTATGTTTAGTTGCAAGGCATACCGAAGGCTATGATCTTTGATCTTGACTAGTAAATGTTTTAAATCCTCTTCACTTTCAGCAAGCAGAGTTGTGTCATCTGCATAACACAGGTTGTTAATGAGTCTACCTCCAATCCTGATGCCACTTCTTCCTCATAAAGTCCAGCTTCTCGGATTAATTGCTTAGCATATAAATTGAATAGATATGGTGAGAGTATACAGCCCTGATGCACACCTTCCTCAGCTTTAAGCCAGGCAGTGTTTCCTTGTTCTATTTGAACAACTGCCTCCTGGTTTATATACAGATTCCTCATGAGTATTATTAGGTGCGCTGGTATTCCCATTTTCTGAAATGTTATCCATAATTTGTTATGATTCACACAGTCAAACGCCTTTATATAGTCAATAAAATATGGATAGACATCTTTCTGATATTCTCTGCTTTTGGTTAATATCCACCTGACATCACCAATGATGTCCCTGGTTCCACGCCCTCTTTTGAAACTGGCTTGATTTTCCAGCAGTTCCCTATCTATACACTGCTGCAGTCACTTTTGAATGATCTATAGTAAAATTTTGCTTGTGTGTGATATTAATGATATTGTCAGATAGTTTCCACTTAGTGAATCAAAATTGCACCTATAACTATACAAGTAGGTCTAATATTATGAAGGTGCTGAAGAGATGAGCACTTGCAAAGAATTAGCATGTACAAGGTGAGCCAACATAAATACATTGTTCAGGTCTGTTTGTCCTATACATCACCAGTTAAGCATTAAGATTGGACTAATAATAATAATAATAATAATAATAATAATAAACCTGTGACTGCCTATGGCTGTTGACTATCAAGTGAAATTGCTAGGTAGTGAGCTAGTCATTAGAAGGCAAGAAGGAAAGGGAATTAAAAATGGATCCTGCTTTTATCTCTAATATGTGAAGCCATAATGATCTCCTAGCACGTGGGAAGGATGTTCTAATGGAAGTCACACCTTAATCCAAGATGAATAGCTGAGTATAAACAAAGGCAGAACATTCCAAGGAATTGGTCTATTGACCCATTCTTTTGAAAGAACTGGGCAAATCCTCTAACCCCTTTTACAAAACAAAGACCCTAGACTTCATACACCCTAAACCACAAACGATTACTAAGCAAGGACTTTTTCAGGTGGAACTCAAAGCATACAGAGTTAGGTGTTCAAGGCTGAGGTTACATACTCTGGTTTAAGCAAAACTAATGTGGCACATGCCTGCACTCTCTTTTCACTCTTCCTCTAAGCAGCCACAAGTGCACCCCGCCTCAGTGGAGCCACTTCTCTTATTATTAAAATTGGAATAATCTTAGGTTCACTATCTTCTCTGTTGTTGTTGTAAGTGCCTTTGGATTTGGGTCTGGCTCATAGTGACCCTATGTACAACAGAATGAAACCCTCCCTGACACTGTGCCATGCCTGACACTATTGAAGCAGATGAGAAAAAGTACTTTGAGGGACTCAGGAGTTTGGCAAAATAAAACATTTATTGCTATAGCAAGGTCAGCCCAAGGAAATGAGTCCTCTCAGGACTGACTCCAAACTTTAGTTCTCTGGGGGTTATATAGTTTACAGGGTGGAGGTTGTTGGTAGAAACCACATGTGCACAGCATACATAGTCATCTGTAGGTGAGTTAAGCTAGTTAACATGGAACTAGGCAGGTAACATCTATATGATATAAGAAATTAGAAAGTGGCTAACAGGGTGGAGAGCACACTCAATAGATTGAATTTAGCAGTTGTAAGAAATCAGGAAGTGGCTAACAGGGTGCAGACAGGCAGATAAGAAGCAAGGATACAGGAGGTAACTTACAGGATGGAATGTATAAATTTTAAACAAGGAACATTAAGTTCTAGTAAGCAAACATGATGACCTCTTAACTTTTGATTCTAATTTTTCTACAACACTATGTCAGTGCTTCTCTGCTATTCACAGGGTTTTCAATGGCTGATTGTTTTGAGAATGGGCTGTCAGGTCCTTCTCCCAGTTTTCAGTGCTGGGGATTGAACCCAGGGCCTCAGAGAGTGCAAAGCAGCACTCTATCAACTGAGATAAATTCCAGCCCACCATCTTCTCTACTCAAGATAATTTTTTTCCCTAAAAAGCTTGTTTGACTCTTCTGCTCTCTCTGGCTTTTACTGTCCCTGGGGAATATAAATATCCTTTTTGCAATTCACCCAGAGAAAGGAGGTTTTTCCAAGTTCTCTTCCAGATTGATCTAAACATCTCCAGGTGGCTTTGTTTTCCCTGGTATTTATTCCTTAAAGGTGTACTATGTTTTACAATAAGCTTTTTCTATATTCTCTACTATAATTTCTGTGCTGGGTATAAATTCTTTTCTACACTGAATACAAAGACCAAGGTTGCTGCCAGACTCCCAGACTCACATTCCTTGTAACAAAATCAGGAATACTTGACAAATCAATGCCAATGAAACTGACATAGCTAATAAACTTATTGTTATTCAACAAATTCTGACTTTGTGGAGAGACACAAACATGTTCACCTGTTTCTGACATAGTGCACTCACAACACTTGGCCATCAACCTCCTTCTCTTATCATTCTTCAAAAAAATAAAGAAGGAGGGGCTGAGGGTATAGCTCAGTTTAGAGTGAATGCTTAGCTTATGTGAAGTCTGCGGGTCAGTTCCCAGCCCCATGAAAAAAAGAAAGAAAGAAAGAAAGAAAGAAAGAAAGAAAGAAAGAAGAAAAGAAAAGAAAAAAAGAAATACTTGCTTCTTCTTAGGAATGTACTGGCAATCTAAAGCTTTGAAGTGGTGGAGTAATGGGATTGCAGGGGAAGAGGTTCAACTTAACTGAGCTGGCTGTTTATTGGCATTCAAATTCGGGAGACCAGAGACAGCCTGAATAGCGTAACAAACCCTATCTCAAAATAAACAGTAAAACATGGGGCAGGGGTGCAGCTCAATGATACACACTTGAAAAAAAAAAGTGGCACTGGGCATGGTGGCGTACACCTGTAATCCCAGCAAATTGGGAGGACTGCAAGTTTGAGACCACAGGCAGTCTGAGTAATTTGGTGAAACTGTGTCTCAAAAAAAAAAAAAAAAAGGTGGGGGTTGAGGGTGCAGCTCAGTGGTCCAACACTTGCAAACTATGCAAGCATGAGGCCCTGGGTTTAACCCCCAATACCAAAAAGAGAGAAAGAAAGAAAGAAAGAAAGAAAGAGAGAGAGAGAGAGAGAGAGAGAGAGAGAGAAAGAAAAGAAAAGAGAAGAAATATGCATGCATGAATAACTGGGTTCAATTCTCCAGTAGTGAAAAAAAAAAGTAGTAAATGCTGATGAAGTGGGCCCCAAAAGTCCCTGTTTAAATGTCTCCTTTCCCTCCAGTGGCTTAGTTGATGGTCTTTAATTTTATAAGTAATTTGTAAATTTTATTTTCTGTAATTTCCTGTTTATGTTATTGATTCTTGTGCCTCATGAACTCATATAGCTCCTCACTAATGAAGTGGTAATTGTTAATGACTCAGGAATTCACGTTTTGTATACCTTCCCATTTTCTGTAAGTTAAAATCTTAAGAACATTCTTTTGGATGATTTCACAACTCTGTAACCATTAAGGCTCTGTTGCCCTCCCATGTCACCCCACCCCTTTGTTCTCATACTTGTAAGACTGGTCATCACAATGCGCCCCTCCATGCACCACAGCAACTAGACTGCCAGATTACCAGATACAGTTCCAGCTTTTATATGTGGTATTTGCCTTGAAGGCCCACCCTGAGAGGGCTTTCTTTTTCTGTTTTCTTACCCTTTTCCTTTTTGAGACACCCCCCCCCCCGCTACCCCCATATCACATTACTAATCAATGCTCTTCTGCTTCTGTAATCTGCTTTGCTAGTTTTTCCCACACTTGCAGAGGGATTGCCCCACTGCTGAACTCCTTAAATTACCCAGCCTATCATTATCCCTTTGCTCAGCTCTCCAGAGATTTCTTGGGCTGGGTCATTGCTAGCAATTAATAAATCCTCGTGAAGATTAATAATTGCCCTAGGGACTCTACTTTCTTCTAATACTGCTGTACTTAACATACAAAGTACATGTCATTTTCCTCATAAGTCTCTTTCGTAACAGTGTGGCAGAGACTCCATCAAAGGTCCCATGCTGAGAGAGGATGGGCTTCCCTCCCCCAGCTGGAACAGGTGAATACATACAATTCTGATAAGGAGGAAGAATTTGTTCCCTAGAAAAAAGGTTAATAGTTTTGACAAGCTAGCATTTTCACTGGTTATTCTGAATTCTAAGGAGGTATTTATGCCCCTCTCACTTTGACTATCAGACTATCACCCTTTTTCACATGCAATACTAGTGTGTTTAACAGGCAGCACAGATATTAGACTTGAAGCTGATTTCTAAGGAAATGATCTCTCTTTGTCAATGGAATGGACCTGGAGACAAAGAACTCTGCCCACATGGGAATGGGTAGTGATTTCACACCCACCCTCCTATAAAAACTCTTAAGACCTTTTTATGTCTTGAAAGTGGGGGTCTTTGAATGATGGATTGTCTACCCCATTTTCCTCAAGTTCAGAGGCTGGTTGAGTGTGGTGGTTCAAACCTGTAATTTCAGCACTTTTGGAGGCTGAGGCAGGAAGATCACAATTTCAAAGTCAGAGGAAGCCTGCATAACTTAGGGAGACCCTGCCTGAAGATAAAAAATAAAAAGGAGATAGGGGTGTAGCACAGTGGTGGAATGCTTGCAATGCTTAAGACTCTGGGTTCAGTGCTCTAGTATTACAATAAAATAAAATAAATAATAAAAAAATTGTCTCCTCTACCAGTCTCTGTCTCCTGATTTTTGAGTAGTTAGTGGTAGAAATTCTGGACTTCAGTTACACCTTTAGGGAAGCCAGCCAGCAGAAAGAGCCCTGGAACTCCAGGTGATGTGGTCCCTCTGAGTTCCCACCAGGGGACTATGGTCACTTTGGAGAAAATGACTCCAGAAACTGTGTGTAGTGAGTCAGCCCCCTGGATGAGATATTGGGGAAATCCTAACAACTGTCAGGACAAGTATTTATCTTGAATCTTCTCCTTTTTCCCACTGGTGGCACTGGCTTCCCATAATGCACTGCAGAAGAAGGAGAAAGGCCTTTCTTTCTCTTTCTTTCTTTCTTTCTTTCTTTCTTTCTTTCTTTCTTTCTCTCTCTCTCTCTCTTTCCTCCTCCTCCTCCCTCTCCTCCTCCTCCTCCTTCCTCCTCCTCCTCTTCTTCTTCTTCTTCTTCTTCTTCTTCTCCTTCTTCTTCTTCTTCTTCTTCTTCTTCTTCTTTTTTGTGGTAATGAGGGTTGAATCCAGGGCCTCAAGATTGCATGCTTTGCAAGTGCTGTTCCACTGAGTTGCAACCCTCAACCCGTTTCTTTACTTTTTGAGACAGTGTCTTGCTAAATTACACAGACTGCCTCTGGTCTCGAGCTTGTGATCCTCCTGCCTCTGTCTTCCGTGTCACTGGGATTACAGGTGTGCTCCACCACTCCCAGTGAGAAAGGTTTTTCTTTGGTTGGTTTTGGTTTCTGGATTTTGCTTTTTGTTTTGATTTTGAGAGCTCATGAGTCCTGGCTTGGGCCTAAATCTGAAAGAGTGTTATTTTGTTGAAATATAATTATCTATTTATATTTGGAAGAGTAATGATATCTGAGGGCTGGGATTTAGCTCAGTTGGTAGAGCGCTGCGCTGCAGTCTCTGAGGTCCCGAGTTCAATTCCCAGCACCACAAAAATGGGAGAAGGACCTGGCAATCCACTCCCAAGGCAATCCCAAAAAACAGTCAGCCATTGAAAACCCTATGAGGGTCGCTATGAGTTGGATACCGACTCGACTGCACCTAACAACAACAACAACAACAATGATATCTGAAAGACATTGTAGTGCCAGCTGGTTGACTTGGGAGAACTGCTATTGTGGAGTAAATTCCATGTCTGGAACTGGATATCATTTATTAAGTTTTGCTGTAGAGTAAATTCCACATCTAGGGCTGAATATCAGTCATTCAACTATGAGTTTTGGAGATCTCTATTATGACTTGCATAACGAATGTTATGAATTGTGTACTAAGAATTTTGGTGCCCCCTAGGGAGAACTCTAGTGCTCTAGTCTTTTTACGATATAAAAATGTGTTCTAAATTTATATAATTTTTATGTCATTTTTTGTTATAGTCTACTTGTGATTGTGATAATTGACTTCTTGTTGTTAAGTGCTGTTGAGTCAGGTCCAACTCTTAGTGACCCCTGTACAATAGAATAAAACACTCCAACACTGTGCGCACTACATCAGTGCTTTTCTGCTATTCATAGGGTTTTCCATGGCTAGTTGTTTTGGGATTGTTCTCAGAAGTGGGCTGCCTCATCCTTCTCCCATTTTTGCAGTGCTGGAGATCAAACCCTGGGCCTCAGAGGGCACAGAGCAGCATTCTACCCATTGAGATAAACCCTAGCCCTGATTGACTTAATGAAGGTTAAAGACCTGATGGCTGCAACCACAGTCTTTTTAAAGATCTATCCATATAAGGGTCCCTGATCTCCAGAGAGTAGAGATAACTGTTTCCTCTGGCTCACTCTGGATAATTCTAGAAGAGTAGGGTGTTAATGGAAGTGTTGGGAGTGTCTGACTCTATAATGTGCAGCAGTCTCATATAGAATCACATCAAAAGAATGTACCTCATTCCTGAAAGGAGGTCTAGCTGCTCACCTGGGATATGCATGGAAGTGCTCATCACCCTGCATGAACTTCCCCAGACTCTTAGTTTTGGGGCTTTAGGAGACAAATAAAAGGGGATGCACAGCTTTTTGGTGATACTCTGGGAAGGGGTCTGAGTATTTAGCAGGACATCTTTCTGACCCCACTTTCCTAGCACTGGCTTCAGTCACCAAGATGAGTGCTATGATTTGAATATTAAATGGCCTCCAAGGCTCATGCTTGAACACTTGGGCCTGAGCAGATGGTGCTGTTTTGGGAGGCTGTGGACTTTTGGGAGTTGGGACCTAATTGGTAAGGAAGTCATGGGTGGCAGACCTTGAAATTTTACCTGGGATCCCAGTTCCAATCAGTCTGTCTCTGCTCCTATTGCTGTGATGTGAACAGCTTCTAGCAAGTGCTCCTGCTGCTGTCCCAGCATGCTTCCCCCCACGATGGACTTACCATACGAAACCATGAGCCAAAAGTAAATCTTTCCTCATGTAAGTTGTTCTGCCAGGTATTTTGTCACAGCAATGCAAAACCTGACTAACACCAGGAGCTTTTAACCAAATGAGTCCTAAAACCAGAATCAGGCAGAACTTAATCTGCCCCTGGAATTCCAAAAAAATAACTGGCTATCATATCTGTGGCTGCTTTATTTTTGCATTTTGGGGCTATAAATACCATGCTAAAATTGTTGTTCTTGGCATGCCTAATTTAAAATGTGTGCTTGGGCTCTTCTCTCTCCTAAGAAGCCCACGTCCATTTTTTGGACATGTGCTATGATTCTTTCTTTGGTTTCTCTCCCTGTTTGCATCTGTGCTTCACTCTGAAGCATCTGCCATGCCCCTTTACCTAATAAACTTCAAACTGTTTCATGCACAAAAATAAATAAATAAAATGAAATAAAGTATCTGCATAAGTGTGCATGTGGATATTTTAAGATAAGTTTTAAATTACAGTTATAACATTGATGTATAAACCTATTGCTTCTGTTTTTTCCCTCTACTATCCCTTTTTTTAAAAAAAAGTATGGTTATTCAAAGTCTTTATCTCACTCACATCTAGCTGAAAAAATGACATTTCAAAAGTTAACTCTTGAAGTTGAGACTAAAGAAAAAAGTGAATCATTTAAAAAACATGTGGCTGTGCTGGGTGTGGTGGCACATTCCTGTGATCCTAGCACTCAGGAGGCTGAGGCAGGAGGATTGATGAGAGTTTGAGGACAGCATGGCCTATATAGTGAGTTCCAGGCCAGCCTGTGCTACACAGTAGCAAATAAAATCAAGTGACTGTTGTGAATGAAAGCCCTTTTCAAAGGGAAATAACAATGCAATTTACAACAAAATATAGAGTCAAAACAGGTGATATTAATTTGTTTCACTCTGTCATGAATAAAATTTGGATTTAACTGTCTGTTCATAGACCTTCTAGATTTGTACCACTTTTAGCTTCTTAAAATCTATTAAAACTGGTATATTTGGAATTATTAAAACAGTTTCATAAAATATTAAACACTCTTGTTGTTGTTGTTAGGTGCCGTCGAGTTGTGTCTGACTCATAGAGACCCTCATAGGGTTTTCAATGGCAGATTGTTTTGCGATTGCCTCGGGAGTGGATTGCTACGTCCTTCTCCCATTTTTGCGGTGCTGGGAATTGAACTCGGGACCTCAAGACTGCAGAGTGGTGCTCTACCAGCTAAACTAAATCCCAGCCTTAAAATGTTGCCCAGGCTGTCCTCGAACTCGCAATCCAGGAGGATCACCTCATCCTCCGCAGCAAAATTGATTACCAGCGTGCGCTACCACAACTGGCTTAAACACTCTAGTGCACCATTAAGAGATATCTGATCTTTTAATAACTTAAAAGTAATTATTTTGTAGGGACAATAAAGCTCTGAAGATAAAAACTTTACCTAACACTACTGTTTTACTTAATATGGGCCAATAATTTAAACTATAATTTTCTTTTCTAGGAGTACTTTTCTGTGTACAATTGTTAAACATAAAATTTTATTAAGGGCTGTATAAGAGACAGGAGAATTGATGCTTTTGAATTATGGTGCTGGAGATGATTACTGAATATACCCTGGACTGTCAAAAGAACCAACAGATCTGTCCTAGAAGAGCAACCAGAGTGCTCCTTGGAAGCAAGGATGGCTAGACTGAGTCTTACATATTTTCAACATGTAGTTAGGAGGGACCAATCCCTGGATAAGGACATCATGTTTGGGAGAGTGGCAAGTCTATGAGAAAAGGAAAACCCTCCACTAGATGGATTGACACAGTGTCTTCAACAGTGGGCTTAAACATAAATAAGATTGTGTCCCTGGCACAGAATTGAGGATTGTTTCGTTTTGCTCTACATAGAGTCACTATGAGTTGGACCTGACTCAACAGCACTTCACAACAACAATATATAAAAATCATGAATGTATATACCAAAAATCCATATGTCAAATTTATATGACATAAAATTTCCTTTTCATGATGAAGTTACAGATGAATGCCACCTTATGTGGACAATCACATTCAAGACTTGGGTAAACTTATATTATTATTCTGTATGTAACAGACAAATGGACTATATTATTAAATCTTACCAAAAAGGGAGATAACTAATATTTTACATTTAAGGAGTGATTAAACTGTTAGAGCAGGATTTTGTTCAGCGCTCAGAGAAATTCCTAAACTGCTAATTACCAGGTAAATTTAAATTATAAACTTAGGTTGGGCACAGTGGTGCATGCCTGTAATCCCAGCAACTAGGGGTGCAGAAGCAGGAAGATTGCAAGTTTGAGGCTAGACACAACCTGGATAACTTAGCGAGATCTTGTCTCAAAATAAAAAAATTAAAAATGGGCTGGGAGTACACACCAGAGGTAGAGCACTTGCAAAGTATGTGCAAGGCCTGTCACCAGTGGCACAGCAGAGGGGTACAGCCCACTGTGGCCACCTAGCCTGAGGAATTCCCCTAATTTGGACTTTTGCTGGGTCCTTGGCTTAGTTGCAGAAAAGAATTTCAGGATGATTCAGAGAGAGTGAAACAAAGCTATAGAGTTTAAGTCCACACTTTAGAATGCATGTGGGCACTCAGACAGAAAAAGAGCTAGGTATCTAAGACACAGATGAGACCTTAATAAGGGAATGAAGTGCCAGAAGCCAAAGAGACCATAGCCTCTGGGCTTTGCTCCATGTGAAAATATAGGATATACATATATTTTCTCAATGTTCAGATGGACTGATTTTAGTATTGGGGCAGTAAAGTTACTACTCAACATCAATACTACCATATGCTATAATATCTAATCTGGTATATATACATAGTTGTAAATACCTATACATTTTAAAGATAAAATCCATATTTCACAAAAAGCATTGTTAGATTTAGATTCTCTGTTAACTGAATGAGCTCAGTTTTTTATGTTGTGGTAAATATAATAAAAATGTTCTTATGATATATGTAGTATAATATTACATATCCATCTATTATAGATGTTATGTAATAATATGTCTATGAGTCTGACAGATACAATATGATGGATATGTCATTTAATTTTTTTCTCTTTTATGGTTTTCAGATGTTTGTATACAAATATATACAGTTCTTTGTGTGACAAAAATTAATTAAAAAGTTAAAGACATGATTTGGAGGACACTGATAGCGTATAGGTGGTTTCTGATTTTAAGGATGACATTATCTTAATAGCAATCTAAGGATTGCATTTTTTACTACAAAAGTCTAGATGTGTTACACATTTATAGGTTTATAAAAGAGACGCCTTCTCCTCCTCCTCCTCCTCCGCCTCCTCCTCCTCCTCCTCCTCCTTCTTCTTCCTCTTCCTCTTCTTCTTTAATGGTACTCGGGGACTGAACCCAGGGTGCTCCACCATGAAGCACTGAGGTGTACTCCAGCCCCTTTTTTACATTTTGAGACAAGGTCTTGCTACATTGCTCAGGCTGCCTCTGGCTTGAACCTTGGGCTCCTCCTGCCTCAGCCTCCCAAGTTGCTGCTGAAAATGGCACTTATAAACTACCTTTTGTAAAAAACATTGTGGACCCCCAAGAGGCATCCAAAAGTCTTCAGCCCTTGTCCTAAACCCAGAGCCCATTTGGATTGGGAAGCTGCAATTGATATGACAAAGAACCACAAAAACTGCTCTCCAGCAATGACAGAAAGCTTCCTGGAAACACCCTGAAATATCAGAACTGAAAGATTACTTATTGATACATACCTCTTATCCCTGCCCCCAACCTTTCCTCTTCTTAAACCTGAAGCTCGTGGAAGTTCCCTGAAGATGGACTTGGGGCCACCTGTTCCTCTTTCCAATGTGCACATCGATTAAATCTCCTTTCTCTGGTTTTCATCACATCTCTTTAATTGGCTTTTTAAGGACAAGTTGGCTGAACCTGAATCTGGGAATTGGGGTCTCACCCTAAAATCCAATAACACTGGAATTGCAGGCATGCACCACAGTGCCCAGCAAGGATCAATCTTATAAAAAAGGATTTGTACAAATTAGATTGTCTATAATTAAAAGGTTGATTATAAAGTTTTCCAGTTCTTTAAGTTTAATGCAACTGTATTTTCTTAACATATTAAATATTAATCTATGCTTAGTAAATCTTATAAAAGAGCCTTAAAGGGCACGGTTATAATAGTTTTTTGTTTGTTTTTGGTACTGAGGAGTGGGCCCTGGCCTTGCACATTCTTACAAGTACTTTACCACTGATCTGTACCCCAACCTCCTTTGAACATTTTTTTATCTTGAAACAGGATCTTGTTAAGTTTTACAGGCTGCCTCTAGCCTTGAACTCAAGATTCTCCTCCCTTTGTCTCCCTAGTTGCTGCGAGTATAAGCATGCACCACTGAGCCTGGTTGAGATTTAATGTTTTATCAAAGTTATTACTGTGGTTCCTGTTACTTTTATTATTAGGCTTTTAACAGGATAAGGGGTCATTTAATTATCCGTTTAGATTGGAGTCTTTTAAATAACCATTTTATAACTGTAGTTGAATAGACTACTTACTATTTTGGGCTATTTTAGTATGATTAACACCATACTTATATGTGTCTGTGACTAGGAATGTACATATCTCTAAAGGCTAGACATGGGCAGGCACAGTGGTGCACACTTGTATTCCCAGTGACTAAAGAGGTAGAGGTAAGTGCATTGTGAGGTCAGAGACAGTCTACATAACTTAGTGAGACACTTTCTTAAGACAAGAAATTAAAAAGGGGCTGGGGGTGCAGCTCTGGTAGAGTGCTTGCATGAGGCACTGGGTTCAACGCCTCAATTTAACCCCTCAGTACAAAAAAAAAAAAAAGAAAGAAAAGAGAAAGCTATACATACAGTGTGCCTAAATTTTGTCTAAATATCATGTATGAGTTTGTAGAGTTAAAGGAATGTAGGTTTCAAATAAGCAAAGTGACCAATGGGTGCTCTCTTGTACAATATGCATTGGATCTGCACATTTCTGTTGGTTGTGGTCAATACGATTCAGATGGGGCAAAAACACCCCTCCCTTTTGGGCACATTACTATTTAAATCCTGGTCTATATTTATAATCCTAGCACTCAGGAGGCTGAGGCAGGAGGACTGGGATATTCAAAGCCAGCCTGGGCTATGTAGAAATTTCCAAGGATGGGCTGGGCTACACATTAAGACTATGTCTCAAAAAACCAAAAACCAAAACCAAAACACCTGGTCTATGTCTGTTTGCCTTCACTAAATAATTGTTTTGTTATCGTATATGTGAGATATACTTGTGTTATCAGGAAGAAGTGGGGAGTGTGGGTAGGTGGGTCTGGAGCATGGGTATAAGAATCTGGCAGCAAAACTGAGGTTCTTGTATTTGACATATAAAAGAATTTATACCCAACACCAAAGTTATAGTAGAAAGTATAGAATACTTTTAAGGAGTAATCATAGGGAAAACTGAGGCATCTGGAGAAACTTAGGTGGTGCTGTAAAGGAAATTGGAATAATCTATGTTCCTAGGGGGAATCGGCATAAGGATATTTCTATTCCCCAAAGGAAGGTAAAAAAGCCAGAGACAACAAAAGGGCTAAGCAAGCTTTTGGAAGGAAAGGTGCCTTGGATAAACAGAGAAGATGGCAGTCCCAAGAGAAGGGAGAGGTGTGCAAAGTGGTCACTGGAGAGAGAAGAGCAGAGGGCAAGTTGCAGAGAGAAAGGAGGAGAGAGGAAGAGAGAGGAGTAGAAGTAGAGAGAGAGAGCCTGGGCACATATTTCTTCTAGTTTTATACAAACTAGGGCACACTCTGTGTGACATCACCCCTGGGTGTCCAGTTCTGGTGCTTAGTGTGAAATAGGGCTAGGGTTTTTGTTTTGTAAATAATCAATGGCTTGGACTAGGGTGTAGACCCTATTAGAAAATGTCCTTCCAATGTCCTTAGAGACTATGGCTTCATTCATCATGGCTGAAAGGCAGGACCCATTTTTAAGCCCCTTTTCCTCTCTATTGCCCACTAATGCCCAAGCTATCTATCTAATATTTGTACATCAGGAAATGGATTTATTTATGGTCACTAGCACAGTCTCTTAAACTTGTAAAAGGTCTGAAACTTTGATTTTTGTCGTGCCATAGACTTCTTATCCTACTGAGCCAAAGATTCTAAATTATGCTTTAAAGGTAGAAGTTAAATTAATTTATAAAGGCCTTCTATGTAGATGTGATGCTAAGTATTACTGGTTTTGTTAGCAGGGAGTATGGGGTTAGGGTCTAGTGTCATCATGTTCGGTGGGAAGAATCTGGGAAATGGGCAGCAAACCTTTGCCCTTGATCTCATTTATAAATGATTTTTACAAACAGACCAAGAGGGGAAATTAGAAAATTGTTTATTTCAGATTTGAAAGTGTAGCCGGGCACAGTGGCGCATGCCTGTAATCCCAGCAGCTTGGGAGGCAGAGGCAGGAGGATTGCAAGTTCGAGACCAGAGGCAGTCTGCATAATTTAGCGAGACCCTGCCTCAAAAAGTAAAAAAGTGGGCTAAGGGTGCAACTCAGTGGTCCAGCAGTTGCAGAGCATGCAAGCGCGAGGCCCTGGGTTCAACTCCCAGTACCAACAACAACAACAACAACAACAGGCAGCTAAACCTTAGTCCTTTTATTTAGCATATAAAAGAATTTATACCCAATACAGAAATTATAGTAGTGTATCCACACTTTTAAGGAATAATGACAGGGAAAACTGAGGCATCTGAAGAAGCTTAGGTAGATCTGCAAAGGAGCTTGGTAAAACTTGCATTCCCTGGGTGAATTGGCATAAGGAGGTTTCTATTTCCCAGGGGAAAAAGACAGGGGAAAAAGACAGAGAATAGGAGAGTTAAGCCAGCAGCTGTAGCCCTGTGGCATCCGATCCCATCAGATCTCAGAAGCTAAGCAGGGTCAGGCCTGGTTAGTACCTGGATGGGAGACCGCCTGGGAACACCAGAAGCTGCAGCCTTGGGAGAAGGACCTGGCAACCCCCTCCCCAAAATCAATCTGCCATTGAAAACCCTATGAACAGCAGAGAAGCACTGACAACAGTGTTTCCCCTATTGTACAGAGGGTCGCTATGAATCGGATACCGACTCGATGGCACCTAACAACAACAACAAGGAGAGTTAAAATCGGCCTTTAGAAGGAAAGGTGCCTTGGATTGACAGAGAAGATGGTGGGTCTGAGAGAAGAGCAGAGGAGCAGAAAGGAAGGGAGAGCGAGCTTGTGAAGAAGAGAGAAGGAAGAGAGAGTAGGCATATGTTCCTTCTAGTTTTATTCAAACTAGGGCACACCCCATGTGACATCAGCCCTGGGCACCCAACTAAGGGCGCCTAGTGTGACGTGGGCCTAGGGTCTTTTGTTTGTTTTTGTGGTAATGGGAGTTGGACCCAGGGCCTCACTCTTGCATGCTTTGCAACTGCTGGACCACTGAGCTGCACCCTCAGCCCATTTTTTACTTTTTGAGACAGGGTCTCGCTAGGTACGCAGACTGCCTCTGGTCTCGAATTTGCGATCCTCCTGCCTCTGCCTCCTGAGCCGCTGGGATTACAGGTGTGCACGACCGCGCCCGGCTTGGGTCTTTTGTAAATGGATCTAAGGCTTGAGTAGGGTGTAGAATCCTTTTGGAAATGTCCTTCCAATGTCCTCAGAGACCTATGTGGCTTCTTCATCATTGTAGAATGGCAGCAGCCATTTTCAGTCCCCCTTTCCTCCATGTTGCCTACTAATGCCTAAGCTAGCTACCTAACAAAAGGAAAAGAGTTAGAGTCAGGGCAGATAGGCTATGGGCCAGCAGGCTGGGGCCTAGTCCATGTACACACAGAGAAAGGAGCAGAGGAGCAGGCTGGGGAGTTGGGGCATGAGAAGAGAGGAGATTGATTGGTAAAGAGAGAAAGTTATGCTTTCTGATATCGAAATTGGATAGGGGGCAGGTCCAGCAGTGAAGATCCATGAACAGTGGCATTTATGCATCTGAGCTGGAGGTCAGGCTGCAGGCATCTCCGAACATCTTTGTAGACTGAGGTCAGCTGCGGACATCTGCAGTCTTCTGTAGGTTGCTCTGAACCTTGGTAGGAGCTGCTGATGACTGGACACTGCCAATGGTGGACATTGTGGATTTCTGTGGCAGTCTGGACTCTGTGGCCTCTGCAGAGAACTGTGGAAGCTGGGGATTCTGGACACTGCACCAACGGGAGGGGCTTTAGGGGCTTTAAGTCCCTTTCTCATAAAGGGGACAGATTCCTCCCTCACTTTGATCTTGTCTTCTGGTATGTCCAGTTTCTCCCACTCCTCAGCTTTGGTTAGCCTGACTGGGCCAGGTCTTTCTCTTTATTGCAAGATGGGTCTTGCTTCAAATGAGAGTCCCTTCCTTCAGCCAGACATGGAGGCACCTATGGCCTACAGATACAGAGTACTGGTTAGAGAAGAGACCATTTGTAAAGGTAACAGAACAGGTTATCTGAAAAAGGGTATTATCTCCTAGCAACCAGGCCATTTGCAAGGATGTTCTCTATCAGGGAAGCACTGACCACCAGACAAGGTCTTTGTCTCAGAGGAGGCTCACATTGATGTTCATATTACAAGGGGCTGGGAAGCAAATGTCTGGGGAGGAGATGAATGGGAAATAGGTGGTTGCAGAGGCCTCTTCATTCTCTCTTCTTGCCTGTTACCCTCCAATAGTTTGTTTCTTTGTATTTTTATAATCCTGGCATTTTGTAAATTCTTTGTAAAACTTTGTAACTCTACCCTGTTGATTTCCTATAGGATCATAACTTCTAGCAACCTATACAATGTTCTGAGAGATTAAACAGACTCCATGTAAACTCAGCCTATGAACTGCTCCTTCTAAGCTCTCAGTTGCTTAAATTTGACTAAGAAGGATCTTTTGGTCACTGGTGCCTTGACTCTCTGTCACTTCTTCCCTGACATGATACCAGAGAGATCTAGGCAAAATCTCATCCCGGTGACATGAAATAACCAAAGCTGAACTCCATGACAGGTAATCAGTGATGTCTTCAAAATTGTACAGAGACAAGGGAGGAGGTTGTCTGAATTGAGATGAAGACACGTAAAGCCAAGGGATCCTGGGTCTGAGGACAGCCCTCACTAAGGAGAGGGACCAACAGGGACAGGGAGTTGCTTGTGCCAGTCCTTCCAGAAGTTACTGACGCCAGGAGGTTATAAAGAAGGAGTTCTAGTGATTAGGGCTGGGATTTAGCTCAGTGGTAGAGCGCTGCGCTGCAGTCTCTGAGGTCCCGAGTTCAATTCCCAGCACCGCAAAAATGGGAGCAGGGCCTGGCAATCCACTCCCAAGGCAATCCCAAAACAGTCAGCCATTGAAAACCCTATGAGGGTTGCTATGAGTCGGATACCGACTCGACGGCACCTAACAACAACAACTGAATGGTACTATTCATATGTTTCTCAGGTGCGGGAGTATTTCAGGAATTTTCATGCTAGTCCAGCGATAGATAGCCCAACACCTCAAATCACTCAAGATTGAGCAATGGACAAAAAGAGGGGGACATATAACAGCAAGGGGCAGAGATTCTATCAGAGGCCCCATGCTGAGAGAGGACAGGCTGGGGGCCTAATAGAAACAGGAGAATTCACACAGTTCTGATAAAGAGGAAAACTTAACTGTTCTGATAATCTATTCTTTTCACAGGATATTCTGAATTAAAAAGAGAGACCCTTGAGCCCCTCCCTTTGTCTATCAGACTATCACTTTTTTTTTTTTTTTTTCCCAGTACTGGGGCTTGAATCCAGGGCCTCTTGCTTGCATGCTTTGCAAGTGCTGTGCCATGGAGCTGTGCCTCCCGTCTATTCTTTTTACTTTTTGAGACAGGGTCTTGCTAAATTACGCAGACTGCCTCTGGTCTCGAACTTGCGATCCTCCTGCCTCCGACTCCAGAGTTGCTGGGATTATAGGCGTGCGCCACCATGCCTGGCTCTATCACCCTTTTTTATGTGCAAAATTAGAGTGTTCAGCAGGCACCACAACCCCCTTTTCCTTCTTTTCTTTCCTCTCCACCTCTCACCCTTTGCTCCCCTCTTCTTTCTCAAGCAACCGCATGCATGCCTCCCCCTTCTCTCAGGGCTTCATCGTCTCTGGACCTTCATCTTCTCTGTCTAAGGTACTTTTCCCTCCAGAAGTCTGCTTAACTCTGTTCTTTCTGGCTTTACCTTTCCTTGGGAAATAGAAATATCCTTATGCAGATTCACCCAGGGGAACCCAGTTTCAAGTTCCTTTCCAGGTTTATCTAAGCTTCTCCAGGTGCCTTGGTCTTCTCTGTAATTATTTCTTAATGGTGTACTATCTTTTAATAAACCGTATATATACTCTCTACTGTAAAAAGACAAAAACAAAAGAAAACAACCCTCTCCAAACCTAGGATCTGCCCTACCATCCATCAGTGGGATGGACCTAGAGACAAAGAACTCTGCCCACTTGGGAATGGTAGGGATTTCCCACCCACCAGCCTATAAAAACCCCTGAGATTTTTTTCGTATTTGAAAATGGGAGGACTTTGAGAGATGGGATGTCTACTCAATTTTCCCAAATCCTGGACTTGAATTAAAATCGTCTTCCCCACCAATCTCTGTCTCCCAAATTTTGGGGAATGGCCTGTGGCAGAAACTCTGGGCTCTAGTGGTACTTCTACTATACAAAGTGCATCAATACCAGGGTGATGACAAAAGCCTGTGAGAGTGATGTAGAAGGCATACTGAAGAGGTCATGTCCAGTAGGAGTGTAAGCTGAGGGTTGTCTGTTTTTGGGTTCAGAACATACTGTTGGATAGCTAGTTAGATAGATAGCAGTCCAAGGAGGAAGAGGAGAGAGCACAATAAAATTATATAATGGGAACTGGGACTTTCATGAGCCTTACCATGGGATAAGCAGCCTATTGGCAAGAGAAAAATAAAAAATGTTCTCTATTTCTTTAGGGACACAGCCTCCAAGGATACCTTGAAGGCAACCTTTAGACTGCTCATGGGCTCCAACCCTCAACTAAGATTAGTGACAGCATGGGTCCCTCGCTATCAACAAAGGCATGCCATCTTAGAACACCCACTTATGGTCCCATTTTTTCAAAACTGGACAAAGACCCCATACCTGGATGTTTCTTCCCCAGGGTTACTAGTTAACTATAAAAATAGAGAGCTTAGATTTTATTTGGGTGCAATAGGTTATTTTGTCTATCGTCCTCCCCTCCTCCTGCTCCTCCTCCTCCTCCTCCTCTTCCTTCTCCTCTTCCTCCTCTTCCTTTTCTTTCTCCTTCATATTGAAGAACTGAACCCAGGGCCTCACACATGCTTTTTGCAAGCGCTCAACCACTGAGCTGTATCCCCAACCCATTTTTCACTTTGTATTTTGAGATGGGATCTCCCTAAATTACATAGGCTGCCTTTGGCCTTGAACTTGTGATCCTCCTGCCTATTCCTCCAGAGTCACAGGGATTAAAGGCAAATCTCCACAACCAGCTTGCCCTTGTTCTTTAAGAGTGTACTTTTGCAATAAACTTTATTGATATTCTGTTCTGTATACTCTGTGTCTCGTGAATTCTTTCAAATGGAGAGCATAAGGACCAAGGGACTCCTGCCTGCCTTTCCCCTGGGCCCCTTTTCTGCTAACAATACTACCCCAAATATAACTGTAGGAGACCAGAATATGACACCCCCAAAATGTACTTTTTGATATATTTTGAACTGGTTATTCTGATAAACTGCAGACATAGCAGTAACTCTGAAAAGCTGTTTTGTAAAAGAAATTTATATCCATAAAGGAAACTAGATCTCAAATTTATCTGTGCTAGGAAGAGATAAATTTTATTATGGAAATTCCCATTTGTAAAATTGTCTGTGTTAGGAACAAATAACTGTTATTCCTGGGAGATTGTATCTATATAATCAAACAACATGTAGTCACCATACATTTCCTCCTGTCACCATCTCATAACTTGTATCCACCACCCCAAAAGACCCAAGCCTCTGTCCCTCTCTGTAGCTCAGGATGCTATATAAGTATCAATCTCTTGGCCCTTCTGTGAATTTTGTATTTTGTGGGACCCTTATAAGTACATGCAAAATTAGTTTTTTCTGCTATTAGTTTGTTTTATGTCAATTTAAATAGTAGCCCCGACAAAAACTAGAAGACAGAGAGAAGCCTTTTTTTCCCCTTTTTTTGGGGGGGGTACGGTTCTGAGGATCAAACTTGTGGTCTCCCATATGCTAGGTGTACACTGTACTACTGAGCTATACCCCATTGCCTAGTGTGACTGTTTCAATATGTAGGCCATCAATTCAAATATCCTGGACAACATCATACAGGACCTTTGCAAAGGCCATCTGACCTGTAGCCCTCTGGTTTATGGGTTGAGATGAGGAGAGCCTGATTGTTCTGGCTGGAGGCTTCCCTTCCTCCATGTATATGAATTCCTTCAAGCTTCATACTGACCCTGTGGAAACATTTCATTCCATCAACAAGTGTGTGCTGAGTATAACACTGTATTCAAAACAGTTTGCCCAGTGGTGAAAATTCTCACCAATAGTTCTCACTTTGGAACCTTGTTTTTTGGTGGGTAGGGGTAATGGTGATTGAACCCAGGGTCTCACACATGCTAAAGATACCTTCTGCCACCAAGCTATACCTCCAGCCTCCCATTACTACTCTGGAGACTAGTAGGTTCATATATCAGGTCCTATGTCAGTGGTTCCAATAAGACTGTAGATTAGAATCTGTGGGGTCATATCCTAGATTTAAGGATTAAACTCTAAGTTTACTTATAAAGTATAAATTGGATGTGTAAAAATTAATCTTGAGCATTCCCTAGGAATTCTTTGTCATGAAGAACATCAGATCGCCTCTCACCATGTCTATTTTCCTTCCAATATTGAAATAGGTAAATTACTTCTTGGACTGAGCATGTTAGTGGCAATGGCAGAGATAGCCCCATGCCACTGGGTGTAGTATGAGGAGTTCCCCACTTAGAGACCCCACTACATAGAGCTGGGATTCTGACCATGAGGCAGAAAAGAATTTCAGAGCCCAGTTAGGCAGTATAGCCCTGTAATCCCAGCAACTTGGGAGGCTGAGGCAAAAGGATCAGGTGGAGGCCAGAGGCAGCCTGCATAACTTAGTGAGACCCTCTCTCAAGATTAAAAAAAAAAAATGGACTGGAGATGCAGCCCAGTGGTAGAGCACTTGGTAAATATGCACAATTTGGGCCCCAAGTACTGTCAATTTTTTTTTAAAAGGGGATTAGAGGTGTAGATCAGTAGTGGAGTGCCCTATGTTCAATCTCCCAGTATTGAAAAAAAAAAAAATTCTCAAGATGAGTCAGTATGCAGCAGAGCTGGGTATATTAAACAAAGATAAGAAATAGCGCATGCTTCAGATTTAAGCTCAGGGATTCAGAGAGAAAGAAGGATAGAGAGAGACACACACAGATACATCTAAGTATGGATATATACACACACACACACACACACACACACACACATATGATTTTGTAGCTTTTGAAGTGACAATGTTCAAAGGATGTAATTTATAACCATTTTCAAATGTTAAGTACAATTCAAAAATTAAAGTTTAAAAGTTAAGTAAAAAATATGAGCTGATTTTCCTATTTCTCTTATCTTGAAGAATTTTCTTTTGTAAATGAAATAGTAAAGTGGTTTCATGAAGTGCGTTGTTCAGGTTTAAGGATGAGAGAGGAGTGCTGATATGGTTAAACCCAAAGGCCACATATATTCTGGCCCTAAGCAAGCACAGTTCATTTGTTATTTTTAACACTTTAGTTTGACATATCTCAGAAAGACAAATATTGTCTCTATGCAGGTAATCTTTAAAGATGCTTTGAAATTATCAGTTGTGTTGAAGTTTTTGACCCTCAGCCAGTGGGAAATGTGAACTGGATTCCAGGATGAGACTCTTTCCCTTCCCATTTCCCTTAAGTAGTCCTAGCACATTTTTTTTTTCTTTTGGTACTTGGTGGTTGAACCCAGGGCCTCAATTTTGCAAATTGCTCTACTACTGGGCTGCACCTCCACCTCATTTTTTATCAGCTTATTTTGAAACAGAGTCTTGCTAAATTACTCAGACTGCCTCTGGCCTTGAACTTGGGATCCTTCTGCCTCCACCTCCCAAGTTGCTGGGATTACAGGTGTGCACCACAGCACTTAGTCTGTCTCTGCCTTTTTATCCTGCCTCAAGCACAGAAGACTTACTTGCTTGGCGCTTAGGGCTGAGTAGTTTGAAAATATGCATTACGGCTTTAAAACACTGCAATCACACTCAGTGAAGGAAATGGTCACACTTTGAAATACCTCCAGGAAGTGAAACTTCTAGAAAGAAAAGTAAAGTTGTATTCTGCATTGTAAAATTCTACTTGAATGAAATGGCCACTATTTTAATTATGCTTCTTTCCATTTTTTGGTCATATAATTTAACTTACATATGTTAAAAAAGGTGTGAGGTAAGTGGCATTATGCAATTCAGCTCTAAATAATGTGACTCCAGGCAGTATTTTTGTTGTTGCTGGTGTTTTTCTTGGACACACATAGCTGTCATTTGGTATCTACAAGGGATTGGTTCCACAATCCCTGAGGACACCAAAACCTGTGGATGTTCAAGTCCCTGATATAAAATGGCATGTGGTTGTTGTTGTTGTTAGGTGTCATCCAGTCGAGTATGACTCATAGTGACGCTATGTACAGCAGATCGAAACACTTGCCAATTCTGTGCCAGGCAAACGATCTTATTTATGTTTAAGCCCATTATTGCAGACACTGTGTCAATCCATCTGGTGGAGGGTTTTCCTCTTTTGCATTGACCTGCCACTCTTCCAAACATGATGTTCTTCTCCAGGGATTGATCTCTCCTGACTACATGTCCAAAATATGTAAGACGCAGTCTGGCCATTCTTGCTTCCAAGGAGCACTCTGGTTGTACTTCTTCTAGGACAGATCTGTTGGTTCTTTTGGCAGTCCATGGTATATTCAATAGACGTCTCCAGCACCACAATTCAAAAGCATCAATTCTTTTTCTGTCTCTCTTGTTCAATGTCCAGCTTT